>ML809373.1:323192-368221 GCA_009831015.1 Picea engelmannii
CTTCCCAGAGGATAGTACCTTAATATTTTATATTTTGCTGAGACGACATGTCTTCTAGGATTTTCACACATCTGTTTAGGGTTTCTCTTACTTCCAGAATATTTTATTCTAGTCAAAGGTTACATATGGAGGTTAATACCTCCTGCAACTACCATAATAACAACACTCCCTTTTATCTATGGAGGTATTAATGGTCTCAAACCCATCCATCCATCTTCACATGGCATGGGAAAGACTCACATAGTCTTGTATACCATTCTACAGGTAGCATCATCATAGATCAAGTCACAAGTATCATCATCACTATCAGCATCATCTGGTAGCAATATGGCATCAAAACATATCATCGTACTTGTTCTTGGTATTCTTCTGTCATAGACAATATCACAATATCCATGAGCCTCATTTATCTATATTGATGATCCATGTCCACCACCATGTGTCTGTTGGGTATGTGTTATATTCTTTGCATGTGTGTGTGTGGGCGCGTCAGATAGGACAACTACGTCTGATGATCCCTCGTAGTAGTGCTCTGCCTATGCCGTGTGTGCTGGGCACTTTCCTAGGGGGGTCCTAGGGGGGGGGGCAGGTATACCCCCCCCTTGGTTACATGCAGCACCCCAAAATTATTTTTTGGGCGGTTTTTGCTATTTTTAGCGGTTTACTAAAAATAATCCCGATTTTAGGGATTAGGGTTTTGGTATCTACGGAATACCTAAAAACATTGTATATATTGTATAGTGGATGGTGAAATTTGATATAATGAATATAAGAAAGGTTTTCCCGGTTGAGGGTTTCCGGTATAAAATCTCTGTGTACTCTGTGTATGAGCCATTGATTAAATTCTATTTTGCTTAAGAATCTATATGCATTGCTTTACTTCACAGGTTTAAAACTTACATGTGGTATCAGAGCTCATTTTTGGCTTCAGAGGGATGCCTTTGTTGTTGAGGGTTTGGCTCGGTCTTGATAGATCAAGTTTATCTTGGGTCTGTGATTAACCTGGGTTTAGTGGGAGCTTTTGCAGTGGTGATTTGAGTGCAGAAAGAGGAATGGTGAGTTCTTCTAGAATCGAGATAGAGAAGTTCAACGATAAAAACTTTGAGCTATGGAAGCTGAAGATGGAGGACCTTCTTGTAAACAAAGAACAATGGATCGTTGTGGATCTTGGTACACTGCCAACTGGTACGCAGCCTACTAGCACACAGACGAATGGTACACAACCTACTAGTGCACAAACTACTAGTACAACACCTACTGGTATGTCGAAGGAAGATTCAGAGAAGTTGGACAGAAGAGCAAGGAATACTATTCGACTATGCCTGACAGATTCGGTGTTGTTGAATGTCTCTGGAGAATCTACAGCCAAGGAACTATGGGATAAGTTGGGAATTTTTATCAATCAAAGTCCCTGGTAAACAAGTTGTTTCTTCGAAAGAAGTTGTATCATCTTAGGATGGAAGATGGAGATTATGTGACAGAACATCTAAATTCCTTTAATACTTTGGTAAGTCAACTTGGCTCTGTTAATATTATGATTGCAGAAGAAGATAAGTGTATTACTTTGTTATGTTGTTTTCCATATTCTTGGAATAATCTGGTTGTAGCAATAGGTAGTACCACTCAATCTACATTGAAGTATGAGAATGTAGTTGCATCCTTGTTATCTGAAGAGATGAGGCGAAAAAGCATGGATGGACACAACACATATGCTTTATTTGTAAGAGGGCGTACCTAAGACAGGAACCCTGGTAAGCCTTTGGGGTGGAGATCTAAATCTACAGGTAGATCTAAGTCTCCGGGAAAATCTTTGAGGAAATGCTGGAAGTGTGGTAAAATAGGGCATTATAAGAAAGATTGCAAGTTTAAGAAGGTTGAAAAACCGAAGGGATCTGATAGTACCTCTTCCACAGAGGCGAAAACCTCCACTGAAGAAGGAGGTGACGTTTACCTAGCATCTACAAGTACACATGCAGACCGTGATGTATGGTTGATAGACTCAGGTGCATCATACCATATGACTCCTCACAGGGAGTGGTTCTCTAAATATGAAAAATATGATGGTGGTGATGTATTCCTAGGAGATGACTCTACAACAAAAATATTGGGACGTGGAAGGGTTAAGTTGCTGCTAAAAGATGGAAGGATTAGAAAACTCCCTGGGGTTCTACACATTCCAAAACTTTCCAGGAGACTAATATCTGTAAGCAAGTTGGATGATGCAGGAGTGGATACTATATTTGGAAAGAACACTTGCAAGATGGTACGAGGGGCAATGGTGTTGATGAGGGGAGTTCGGTGTGGAACTCTGTACAAGTTGTTGGGAATCAATTATACTAATGGGTGTAACAGTTATGTTGTCCTTGAGCAGACAAATAAAGAAGACAAGACCAATATCGTCCCTGAAAAGAAGACCATGTTGTGGCATCAAAGACTGGGGCATATTGGAGAAAAGGGCCTTCGAACACTACACGGTAAAGGCATGGTTGAAGGTATGTCTAATTGCACTCTGGATTTTGATTTCTGTGAACATTGCATATATGGTAAAGAGAATTGAGTAAGATTCCCATCTGGTGCTACAAGAGCAAAGGGGATCTTAGAGTTGATACGCAATGATGTGTTTGGACATGTTCCTGTTCCATCCCTAGGTAAATATGTGTATTATGTTTCGTTCATAGATGATTTTTGAAGGAACACATGGATTTATTTTCTTAGAAATAAATCTGAGGTATTTGATAAATTTAAAGAGTTTAAGGCTCTGGTAGAAAATCAGTCAGAGAAGAAAATAAAGGTATTGAGAACAGATAATGGTGGAGAATTCCGTGGAAATGAATTTGAATAATTCTGTAAGAAGTGTGGTATAGCAAGGCAGAAGACTAGTCCATACACTGCTCAACAGAATGGAGTTGTAGAAAGGATGAACAGGACACTGATGGAAAAAGCAAGGAGCATGCTCAACGGTGCTGGGTTAGGACAGGAATTCTGGGCAGAGGCAGTGGGTACAACATGTTACCTGGTCAATCGATCACGTTCATCAACATTGGACGATAAAACTCCACACGAGGTATGGTCTGCAAAGAAACCCTCTCTTCAACATCTCAGAGTGTTTGGTTGTGATGCTTATGTACATGTTCCAAAGGAAAATAGGAGTAAGCTGGATAAAAAGGCTGAAAAGCGTATCTTTATTGGTTATAAAGATGGTGTGAAAGGTTATAAGCTTTGGAACCTAGAAACCAAGAAGATTGTTTACAGTCAAGATGTTGTTTTCAGAGAGGTAAAAGATGTTTCCAAATAGGAATTCCTACCAATGCAATACGAACCTGAGAAAATAGAGCTTGAGTTGGATGATGCAAAATCTGAATCATCTAAAGAAGAGGAAGCATAAGAAGAAGAAGAAGAAGAACCTCATACCCCAGTATTGAGGAGATCGGTGATAGATAAAAGGCAACCAGAAAGGTATAGTCCACCTGATTTCCATTCCAATTTTTCTTTATCTATTACTGATGATGATCCCAGAATTGTCAGGGAAGTAGTGAATTCAGAGGATAGTAAACTCTAGAAGAAAGCCATGGTTGAAAAAATGGATGTTGTTATCGAAGGATTTGTAGTTGTGCAAATCCCAACACAAGATCACCAAATCTTGCGTAACTACAGGAAATCCTACCGCTATCACCTTAGTAATAAATCCCCTCCTTTTAGTGATGGACGAGGTCCACCAAAAGGGAGGCTTCCCTGATGACCTCAAGGGATCAAAATATCAATGTTGATAGCCAATCCTATCGCCCCCCTCTCTTGATCACCTAAGTCAAAGTCTAGGTCAAAGGAAATAGGAGGTAAGGGGATTATTCGAGTACCTTCCTAGAACAATAACACTTATAACATATATATGAAGATTTCCAAGTACAAGTATGCAAGTAATACATCTTAAAGACACTAAACAATGAAAGATGCTATAACTGTTGTAAAATTGCAGCATTTAACAACGGTAGAACAACAAACATGAATTGTAACATAAAAAAAATAAATACTTTAGAATTGCAACAATTTACCATAAAACTTAGCATTTATTCAATAGAACATTGTCCAATCATTAGATGCAATTTCTGGGTGTGTTAAGACACTATTAGAGCAATGTATGTAGTAAATTAGTGTATGTTAGTATGGTTGTAGCAAACTTTTTCAACAACAACAAATATATTAGTGAATTAGCTTAAGTTAGAGTTATTAAAGTTAGTAGAAAGCTTGAGAGAATGAAAATTGAGAGTTTGTTGATCACTTTCACCACAAGAGAACTCAAATGATTAGTGCCTTAGGGCCACAAAGTCCTTTACAACAACAATACAATATGTTTGGAGATGATAGTGGCAACATCTAATAGGTAGGGTTTGAAATCTAAGGTGATAGCACATTAGGGCCTTAGATTTCAAGCCTTAAAGAGAAGGATTGCTAGAGTGCAAGCACTTTTGGGCTCTAGAAATCTTTTCTCCCTTCTTAAATTCTTGAATTAAGCTACAATCAAGAGTCTAGAATCAAACTCCTAAAGTGATAGTACTTTAGGGATTTACGAGCTTAACCCTAGGTAGGATTTCCTTCACAAATTTATGGACAAAATTAACCTTGTGAGAGGAGGAAGCATCTACGCTCCTCTCTTAGGATTTTGCCAAGAAAAATATTCAATATGAACAAGTAAAATTTACCATAAACATTCAATAATATGAAATGAAATTGCATAAATTTACTTACTTCACCAATATATGACAAGAATAAACCCTAATTGCAGAAATTCCATCCAAAAATCAGCAAAGTACATCCACAATTGATCCTCAAAGAAAGTTGCATGAGTGTAGAAGAAAGAGATATACCTATAGGGTGAAAATTTCAAACTTAGTGCTCTCATAATGGAGATGAATGTGATGATAAAATGAGTCTTGGCTAGCCATATTATATGGGAAATCCAAGCCACCAAAAGACTCTTATGAAAATTCATATCTTTACACAAGAGGGTCGACTTCTTTAATTTTCCCTTTCAATTTACAAGAATAAATTTTATAGAAAATAAAACCCTAAAGAGGGTGATGTCATTCCCTAGTAGGGTGACGCTAGGCTCAAGAGATATGTCAAGGCCAAATAGGTGGAACATTCGGTCTCCAAAGGCCATATGTCCCTCTCTCAAATGTCGGGGTCCATGCTACATGCCTCCTCCATCAATCCATTGAGCGATCCGTCAAACCCTAGCCCCTAGGTGACATCATGGGCTAGAAGGGTGGCATATAGGCCTCCAAATATCAACATTTAAGTGGAGAAATGTGGAATACCATCCTCTATCCATTCCAATATGCCTCCAAAGGAAATGTCCTTCATCTTCCATGCATAACTCTCATCATCAATGGTGCCCCAAACGTGGGGTCTAAAATCCATCCTATGGGAAAGGTCCTACAAAGACAAAAAAGTACACCCTCCAAGGATCCACAAGTCATATGAATCATGCCAAGTAAGCCACATATAATAAGAGAACCACCCAAATATGTGCATTAAAGTCCATTTTCAAATTAAACAAATGCTCAAATACCTTATAAAATTTTCCAAATTTAGGTATGGGAGGGGTGTCAAGGTGCCCTATTGAGTTAGCCAATCCCCAAGTCAAGGGTGTTTCCCAAGGAGAACCTATCTAATTCATGTAGAGAGTGTGAGGTATATTTGGGGCAAGACTTCTAGGCATGGGGTTCTTGACATACAAGGGTTTGTATTGTCTCATTTATGGGTGCCTCTGTAGAGGGTGTGCTTCCCTTCATACGGGATTCAACATTTTTCCAAGCCCTTTATCTCCATTAATTGATTAAGGTCCAAAACATTGAGTACTATGTGCATTGGAAAATAAAGAGTACCACAATTCCACTTGAATCTAGAAACAAACAGGGTGACATATGCAATGGAAAGTAAGGGACACTGCAAAATGCATTTCCTCAACAAGTAGGACACTTATTAATTATGTAATTTATTTTTCAAGTCCTTCATTTTTTGGAGAAGTGTTTCATTGTTCCCAAGACCTAAGGGTGAGAATATAGAAGCATAACATTGGCTTTTAAATTTTGCTAGCTACAACACCTTTGGGCCTTTATCCCCTTCTTCCCATTAAATGAGGTACAATCCCTTCTTGGGTCAATGAACTTGGAAACCAAAAATATGAGGAGATGGAGGGAAGAAGGATGGAAGGTGGTAAGTATGGATGGGATTGGCATGATTATCCTTCAAGGAGATGCCTAATAAAAACTATTTTCCGAAGGGTGACCAACTTGCTAGGAAAAAATGACAACCACCAAGGTGAAATTAGAAAAAAGGTACAATTTCCAAGCAAATGTTCCATAATAAAGAAAGGATTCTTTGTAACATTATCAAATGCTTCAAATATTAAAGTGACATTTACCATAACACTAGAATTGTTACCTCATGAAGCAAGACCTGCTGTCTTCTGAGACCAAGCCGATGTAGTGGATGTTGCTCTGTTGTTGGTGATGAGTGGTGATCAACATGAACAGGAGGGACTTTGTTAGCTCTGCTTCTCAATCTAACTCTTGTCACTCCATGTCTATTACTTGTGGGCCTTGAGACATGATCTCTTTAGTTACCCCTATACTAAGGAGGTAATATCTCTCTCATACATGGGGACATGTGCTCACCGTAGAGCGCATGAGAACCTCAACATTTCTTGGTATGACCTATGCCTACACACACTGAAACAAGACACATTGGGATATCGAAGGGTGGCACACTCACCCCTTATTCATATGAGAAAACATGTTAACTATCAATACTCTTAAAGCAAAACTTGATTTTTTTTTTTTTTTTTTTCTGATTTTTATTCTAACATATGAATATGAATATGAAAAACATAAGAATGTAACATAGTAATATGCAGTGATGCAAGAAAAGAATATGTAAATCATAAGAATGTATGCAAATCCAAGCAAGATGCAACTACACTACCATGATATGCATGATGCAACATGTTATCACCATAAAAATTCTCAAATAGGATCTAAGTTTCAATTTTAGTGGAGGGCTAGAGCAGTGTGAAGATGCGACAAATTTGGAGGACCGGGTCACATCTAGCGGAGAAGGGAAAATATAGCGGAGGCGTGGAAGTTGATGGGGCCCGACGGGCCATGGATCTTAAACAACCCAGATCAACGGTTAGGATACATATCGGGCGGGGAAATAGTGCGAAAGTTAATCGCTCGAGAGAGGGTCGGGGAAAATGCCATGGTTTCATGATCGATGGTTAGGAGACATATCAAGCGGGGAAATAGCGTGAAAGTTAATTGCTTGAGAGCGGGCCAGAGAAAATACCATGGTTTCACCTCCCTGACACGTGGCACCACTAGAGGCATATCGGGGTGAAAAGCAGTCTCCCAAAAACCATTTTTTCTCGCCCTTGATATCGAAAAGCACATATAAAAGGAGGGCTCCCAGTCATTATTTTATGATATTTCAAAACATTCAAACGTTTAAAAATTGGTGCAAATGATCCGTTCGAAACTAAAGCTCAACAGTGAACCAGACTCGCGAATTCTTCGCTGATTCACAGGTATTTTTCATCATGGCCATGAACCCTGTCATTTTATCCGTAATAGAGCAAGACCCCACCTCTAAAGAAGAAGCCCTAATTGACAGAGATTCCGATGTATTTGACACAGAAATAATAGTCTCACCCATTTCCGTATCCAGATCCAATTTGCTAGACAATGTCAGGAAACAAATACCCTTCCTCGAAGTGGCCCAAGCCTCCATTAACCCTTACGTCGTCGAAGTCGCTTTCCCTTTCCCAGAGTTCATAAGCTGGTGTGCAAAACTGTATTCGCAAGAAGAAAAAGTCATTTTGAATAAGTTTGGGTCAGAGGTCTTATGAAAAATAGATAGCCCGTCAATTCGACACGCCCTCAGTATAACGTTTTTTTCCCTCGCAGTGTCGAAGCACTTCGAGGAAGAGAAACTAATCACAGTTTACAGAGAATGTCCCCCTGAAGTCAAAACCCTATTTTTACAGACCATTGTTAAATCCGAACATCATTCTGAGAGTCTGTCATTACCTATCAGTGTAAGCATCATGGTTATTGAGGTCCAGTGGGCCTGCTCCATACTTAGTCAAATTCTAGGATTGGATAACAACAAGTTTGTAGTAGAGGTCATGTTGGGTTTCTCGTTGACCTTTTTCCAGTCAGAGTCTAGTCAGTCAGTCCATATCAACTTTGAAGGTTTTATCGCCGATAATGTACACAATCAGTTGGTAAATTTCTAGTCACTGAGACACTTCATGTATTACATGCATTTGCTGATAATGTTCCTGGAAATAAGTAAGACTGAATTCCCTGAAGCTGCATTCATCTCAACTAAATGCAAAAGGATCACAATGCTTATTTTTATAAATAAGATCATGTCCAGGGTTTATAGCCTAATCTTCAGCATGGGCTTGCCCAGAGTTCTGGAAGAAACGAAAAATCTCTTTACAACCCAATCCAGAGAACATGGTAGGAGATTGGATGTTGTTCTTTCATTCTACTATAATTTGGGTATATGGTTATCAAGAGGGACCTTACCTTTTACCTATCTTCTTGAATCCCAAAATCTTTTCCCTAGAGTCCATCAGATAAAGGATCATTTCAGAGACAGAGCATTTTTTGAAGACGGACAAAGCATCTAACTTAAAGTTTCCCTTCATAATATGACCCTTTGTGGTAAAGTCTATATCCTGTTTGCCTCATATCCAAGCCAAGATTAATGAATTTGGGTTTGCACAGTTGCAAGGGAGGAAATACGATCCACATCAGGTCATATCTAAGAGAAGACTAATGAGAAGACAAGTCCCCTACGAGCATGAGCATGTTGAAGGATTTGATAAACTGGAAAATCTAGAAACCTGTGTAGATATGGAAGTCACTTTGCAACCTAATCAGAAACAACAAATAGAGTCAGCCCCTCATCAAATCCAAACACAAAAAAATGCTCCAAGATTGATTTTTAAAGCCCCCAAGATGAGTATTTATAACAAGAGGATAATTTCAGAGGCCTTGGGCACCAGTGGTCAGCAAAATGTTCTCAAGAAGGTGAAGATTACACAGTCCCCACAGATAGTAAACCTGGAGGAGGAAGATCCCAAAGAGAAAATGAGAATGGAGATGGTGGAGAGAAGAACCACAAACGAAGAAGCCAGTACATAGAGCATGCCACAGAGTGAAAGTAGCTCAAGGGATTTCAGCAACAAGAAACATGTCTTTAGCAAGACACCTAGGGAAATCTACCAATCCAATGAAGATCTAATGAATTAGTATGATGTGAAAGGAAGTATGGCCAATAGTGAAATAAGAGATTTGTTACCCGAGGCAGAAAGAATATCCCAGCACAAGTCTTCCCTGTTCTCATTCATGGATGTAGAAAGAAAGAATTTTAACATAGCGGTGGCAGATGAGGGTAAAATGTCTGAAATCAAGCTGCATTATGAAAATATTGGTGCCCCAGACAAGGTAAAGTTCCACAAAAATGCAAGTGACATGCTATATTCAGACTACCTGAGTCTGAGTTTGAAGGTTTCAAGAATGACAACCCATGCACTTAAATTGGATGGACAATTGAAGCAGGAGAAAGCATCCAACAGAGCCTGGAAGACACAAGTCAAAAGATTGGAATCTGAAGGCCCTCAATGGGTAAAAGCTTCTTTAGATGAAAAATATAAGATGATCCAAATCCTGAAGAAGAAGCTGAAGATGTCTGCCACAGAACATCCACAGACAACAGAGTTAGCTGCTCTAGAGAAAGAAAAGGAGACATTTAGACAGGAAGCACTAAATTACAAAGCCAAAGTATTGCAGTTGGAAAAGGAAAAAGAAAGTTGGTCACAAGAACATGTAGCAAAATCAGACATGGTGGTTATTGTACATTCTTCTACATAAACTAGATTAGGCATTGATGGATTGGTTTAGGCTATGTCTCAAGTAAGCTTAAAGACAGGGGAAATCAAGAGCCTTAAGGAGGTCATAGAAAAGCTGGAACAAGAGATGAAAATGAAGGATGAAAAGATGTCCCAATTCCAAAAGGAGAATCAAGATTTGCAAGAAAGGGTGAACAAGCTGAAGATGAGGTTGAAGGGAAAAACACTGTTGCAAGGAGCTAAACATGTAATCTGGGATGTTGTTGCTGCTGAAGCTGCTAAGTTTAGGGTTTATCTGAATTTTATAAATGACAAAGACAACACGGCCATCACTGCCCGAAGTAGATGTATTGTTGTTAATGAGACACTGGCGAAAAATCCCTCAGAATGGGCCCAAAACACTATTAATTTGCTGAATTCTGTGCCCACTGCTGATCTTCAGACCATTGGGGTAAAAGACAGAACTGCGTTGATCATTTGGGCCAGGAGGATCATCTCTAAGCACAATTTTCTCAAATCGGTTCAAACCAAAGCTGGGCAAATGGAGCAGAGTATACAAGAGTGTAAGGATATGTTTGAACAATTGTTTATCAATGGCCTCCCACCATTTTGGGATGGTAAAGGGAAATTATATGATCAAGAGGAATACAATTCTCTCCTCACTCAATGCAGGATGGATCATTCAATATTTGAAGACCTGGAAGAGAACCTGAAGGGACCCAGTTTGGTGGGATATTTGGCCACGAACTTTTAGATTTTGAATCAATTTAAGATAGTTAAGACCGAGCTCCCAACTATGTCTTACGCTACTTGCATTGATCTGGAGATTCTGATAAAGGAAATGATAGATTACGGGATTCCTCTTGACTCACAGTGGAAGGAGATCGTGCGGCTGGGCAGAATGAAATGCAATTTTCCAGGGACTAGTAAGTAATCTCTAGGCGTCACCAAACTGGCAAGTCCGACAGAAGATCAAATAAAGACAAATGGTGCAGAGGAAGCCGAGTAGTCAGAGAGATGCATCCCTAGTTTATGAAACATTTTTTGTTTAAATCATTGTAAATCAGTTCGCCTACCGAAACTGTTGGCTTGTAATCATTTTAGTCAGTTTTAGAAATTGAAACACTTTAGTTTCAACCATTGTAATCGAACTATATAAGTAGTAGGAGTTTTGAATGGAATAATGTTGGCAGAAGTGCAAGGGCACCTTTTTGGTTGTTTCGAACTCTATTGTAACTTTATGAAGCTGAATTGAATATATATGCATAAGATTTTGAAGTATCTATGAAAAGATTCCAATGGTGGTAATATTAGTTTTATCTTCCTTCATTGTATGTATTTCCTGTGTTCTTTTATTCCATTTTCATATTCTTCAGTTTAAATTGGAGAGTCAAAGGCCCATAATTCATCTTATGATGCTCTTGGCTTAAGAAATTTAAACTGTGTAATTTTCTTCCTAACGAATTCAGAATTCTTTTAAGTAATGCTCTGATGCAGTTATTTGTTTTCTCCTTCCTCCTACACCCTGCTTAAATTCAGTTTATAACTCAGATTCATTGCCTCATTTAGCCTTTATCCTATGAAGATTTCTACTAGCCAATCATTGTTTTCATTCAATTTCAGAATTTTGACTCCATAGCCCTGAGTGTCCCTCCCCTTCCTTGTCAACAAATTTATAAAACTCCCCCCAAAAAACTAAATCTGGTCACTGATTATCAGAGAAATATCAAGGGACACAAGAGAGCCCTCTTTGAGTTGAGCAGGCTAGTGCCCAGCTCTAAAGTAGGTTGAAACAATTACCTCTGTCGTTTGTCTATCAGCTGAACAAAATTTACAGAGTGCTAACACAACATATATACAATGCAATGTAGGATGAAAATTCCTACCCTAACCTACCTACTCTAACCTATGTTAGTAGAAATGTTAACTATAATCATATAACCAATAAAACCATTATATCATAGTACCAAAGAATCTACATCTGTGCTTCATCATAAACCAATATAAAGATAAATCAAGCGCAAAAAGAACATGAGTTAGAACATGCATAGTATCATAAATAATCATAAAGTATAACTCATGGAGGCGGGAGGGAGGGACCAAACTATGCCAAGTCACATTTTCGTGAGAATGCTCAATCCATCTCCGAATAGGGTTGATCCAGGTGGATATTGGTGGCCACCCACCTATTTTAACTGGCTCGTCTTGACAATTTTTAGTTTAGCATGTTCCTATGTAATTCTTTGTAATTGTGGGTTCTACACTTATGGGGCTATATGAATCCCTGCACAACTTCCAGGTTGATATTGGTGGCCACCCACTAATCCAACTAGCTTATTTTGGAAGTTTTCATGTCAATACATCTTTCTGCACTTCTAGGGTCATTTTGGGGCCCTAAACAATGTTTTTTTGTCTTGCCACAGTCAAACTGTACACAGAGTCAGAGTTTGATGGAAAAATTTATAGTTCTAGAAAATATCTTTCCAATGGACTATCACGTGCCTAAAACGGAGCTCGTATGCAAAAATTACGACCACGGGAAGTTGAGGTACCAACTTACCCATTGGGGCCCACATAACTTTTGGTGTTTCATCTCCTAGGGTTATGTTTTTGGATGTCTAGGGTTATGGAATTCATGAGTAATGTTAAAAAGGCCTTTGGAGCCTCATTGTAATCATTCTGCTCAGACGAATGCACATAACAACCACATCTCTGCTCAGATATAGCTACCACCATTTGAGCAAGTTGTTTTCAGTTCTGCAGTTTTACAGTTTTAGCCTATTTTATTTATTCAATAAAAGTTATTGTTCAGTGGATGTCTATTGTTGTTCTCTGTATCTCTGTGTTATTGTATTTAGTCTGTTATTCCTTTTGTTTCGCTCATAAATCCGGATTAGTGGTATCAAAGTGGTCTACTCTTCATTTATTTTTCTTCATGCATATCCTCGACAAGATCCGGGTACAAGAAGTTGGGACTCAAACCAATCAATCCTTTGCAATATCGGCCACATCGAGCCTGAAAACAACCCATGGGGGATGAGAAGAAAGATGATGGAGTAGGATATCCTTTTAAAATGTTGCTCGATGAAGTCCTTGTGCGAAAAAGGAACACAATGATGGACAACTTTGCACAGATCCTTCAGCGGCTAACCACAAAAGATGCATCTTCATCAAGCGTCCATGCAATCCCCTTCAAGGTACAAGTAAATTTTGATATTCCATTATTTGAAGGACTGAAAGATGCAAATGCTGTAGATAAATGGTTGAATCTGCTCGAAGGGTATTTTTTGGTCCACAATTTTTCTGACAGGGAAAAGATTACTTTTTCACTCCTCAAGGTTGTCCCCCATGTTAAGGACTGGTGGGATACTTACTCCGAGCAAAGTGCCATAGAGGAATCTGCAATATTTGCGGTCTCCCCCACATGGGATTCCTTTAGGGATGTCATTAAAGAACAATACTACCCTGTTGGAAGCTACAAGGACCAGTACACAAGATGGACCATGTTGCATAAGAAAAGGGACCAAACAATACCATATTTCACCAATATTTTCCATACCCTGCGCACCAAATTGGGTATCAAATAATTTGAACAACATCTGGTGCTCAAATACCGTGGATGTTCGCATAGATACATTCAAACAAAAATGGAGTTTTTGGACATGACATCATTAGGTGCGACTGATAGATATGCTGTTAAGATTGAGAAGAAATTTAAGCAGAAGAGGCGAGAGTTTGGATCTGCAAAATCCTCACAGACGAAGCAGGGAAAAGACAGCCCAACCCAAAAAACAAGGGACATAGAAAATATGGTCGCTCTTAGGACAACCAGTCTAAGCCGAAACCCAAGAAGGGTAATGAGAAGCTGAAGAAGGACATGGGAAAATGGTGTGAATACCATAAAATCCCTTGACACAACACCGAAGAATGTCGCTCCAAGCAGTCATTGTTGGTCGAGATGAAAGCTTCCGAGTTAGAGGAAGATTCTGACTCCGAATCAAATCTAGAAAGTGGGAAGTGGATCATCGATGTCAAACCCAATACCACTCTCACTACCACCAAAGTCCAACCAAGCGAACCAAGCGAACCAGAGGAAGACCAACACCTCTTTCACTCATAGATGTGGGTAAATGGGACTCCGTTGCATTTCATTGTCGATAGCGACAGTCAGAAGAACATGATTTCAGAAGAGGTCGTTAAGCGGTTGGACCTGTCAATAACACCACACCCGCAACCCTACACCATCGGCTGGTTTCACCAAGGACGAGATCTTCGCGTTAGCCAACAATGTCGTATGGCCTAAAACATCAAACCCTTCAAAGATGCGGTATTGTGTGATATTTCTCCCCTTGAACTTTGTGATCTTCTTTTAGGCCAACCATATTTGTGGAAGTGACATGCTGTGTATGAATATAGACCCCATAATGTTATTATTACTTTGGGTAGACAATTGTACAGGATACCAGAGGTAGTGTTGCATACCATTATTTCTTTAATCTCTGCTAAGCAATGTAGTAAGGTCATTTCACAGACTGGGAAGTTTGTCTTCTTTGTGATCTATGATGACAGTAAGCAAAAGGTCATCGCCACATTCGTGACCTCTACACATAGCCTCTCTTTGTATAAAAATCAAGTGGATGGGATCGTGGAAGAGTATAGAGACATCTTCTCCTCACCCATCAGGGTAATGATGCACTTCCAAGTCAAGCATCCAATTGATCTAACCCTCGGTGCACCATTGCCTAATGGACTAGTCTATCATCTCTCACTGATGGAAAATGATGAAATCAAGCACCATATCCAAGAGTTGCTTCAAAAGGGGCACATCTGACCCAAATCCTCCCCTTGCAGAAGCCCGATTGTGCTGGTGCAGAAGAGATATGGGACCTGGCGGCTTTGCATTGATTATAGAGCATTAAACAAAATCATAGTAAAAAACCGATACCCAATTCCCTGAATTGATGACCTTTTGACAACCTCAAGGGCGAAAAGTTCTTCAACAAGATTGACCTAAAGTATGGCTACCACTAGGTTCCCATTGAACCAACTGATGTATGGAAGACAACTTTCAAATATAAAGAAGGTCTCTTCGAATGGATGGTCATGCCCTTTGGCTTAACAAATGCACCAACAACTTTCATGAGATTGATGGATGATGTATTGAGACCCTTCACCAACTCTTTTGTGGTGGTATATTTAGATGACATCCTCATCTTCAACATAACTTGGGAGGAGCACATGGAACATATTGAATAGGTTTTCGGCACTCTGCGACAACACAAGCTATATGCCAACTTGGAAAAATGTTCCTTTGGCATGAACAGGCTCCAATACTTGGGCTACATTGTTGATGAGCATGAGGTACATGTGGATCCAAATAAGATCCAAGTTATTCACGACTGGCCATCCCCAACCACACTAACCGAGATTCAGAGCTTCTTGGGACTTGCCAACTTCTACCGAAGGTTCGTGTTGGGATTCTCCCAGATTGCATGTGCCCTCAGCCAAGTAACCAAGGGCGGTGGCAAGGAAAAGTTTGCATGGGGTCAGGCAAAACAACAAGCATTTGACGATCTAAAACATCACTTGTTCTCAACTCCAGTACTCTCCTTACCTGATCTGCAACAACTGTTTGAGATTGAGACTAATGCCTCGGACTATGTTGTAGGCGCAATTCTCACTCAACATAGTCATCTAGTAGCATACTATAGTGAGACACTCTTAGATACTGTCCAAAAATACCCCACCTATGAAAAAGAAACATATTCCATTGTGAAAGCCTGTCGTCAATGGAAACATTACATTATGGGAAAAGAGACAATCATCCACACTGATCACAAGCCTCTGTAGTTCATACAGACACATGGGAAGTTGCAAAATGACTGCCATCAAAAGTGTTTTACATACCTACAATAGTTCCATTTGAACATCAAGTATAAAACACGGAGCACAAATCGTGTCGTTGACTACCTCAATCGCCCTCCCATTGCTACACTCACCACAATGCTCCATTCTTATGGGCATGAGGCATCAGAGTGGTCCCAACTTTATCAGCGTGACCCTGACTTCGCCACCACCTATCATCTCTTGGGTACAGGAGAAAATGTTACCGATTTTGACATCCAAGATGGACTGTTATGCCATCTGGGCCACCTCTATGTTCCCACAAGTGAGCATGCAAAGATGATTTGGGAGGCTCACTACAGTCGGTTGGAAGGACATTTTGGCATGGAGAAAACTGTGGCTATTCTACATAAAAAAAAATATTGGCCAAAACTTTGACAAGACATCAACAAGTATATCATATCTTGCACTACCTGTGCCATTGCCAAGCCAACCATCAAGAATCAAGGCTTATACACCCTTCTTCCTACTCCTGCAAGGCCTTGGGAATCCATCTCGATGGATTACATGACTGGCCTTCCATCCACCAAGCACGACAATGATTGTGTATTTGTGGTGGTTGATTAGTTTTTGAAGATGGCCATTATCACAACTTGCAAGAAGAGCATCAAAATGACATATACTACCAATCTCTTCTTTGAACGGGTGTGGGTCCATTTTGGGATACCACATTCCATCACCTCAGATCAGGACAACAGGTTCCTTAACTCATTTTGGTCGAGTATTTGGTCACTGTTGGACACCAAGCTCACTAAATCCACTGCTTTTAACCCCCAAACCGATGGCCAGACATAAGTCGTCAATCGGATGATTGTGCACATCCTGCGCATGTACAACTATAAGAATCCACATACATGGGATGAGAGACTTCCCTATGTTCAAAAAAACTACAACAAAGCTCTCCATAGCTCCACCGGCCATAGCCCATTTCAGGTGGTGTTGGGATTCCAACCCTTGGGTCCCATTGATGTTGCACTACCTCTTGCAACCACATAGGCATAATCTTCCAATGTTCAGTATGAGGTCGACAAAGCCACCAGATTCATTGAGCAGATTCAACACGTCCGCCAACAGGTCCATGAGATTTTGTAGAAAGCCAATGCTAAGTACAAGTAGCACCATGATCAACACCGGGTACCACACCAGTTTCAGGTGGGAGACAACATCTGGTTACATTTGCAGAAAGAGCACCTTACAGGGCCCCATCGGAAGCTTCACCCACTTCGCTATGGGACTTACACTATCACCAAGGTTGTGGGTAGCAATGATTTTGAGCTAAACACTCCACCCTTCCTTGGATTGCACCCAATGTTCAATGTGGACCTCCTTCAGCCATATTTTCCACCATTATTGGACACCTCAGATATCATAGAACAATTGACACCAACAAAGCTCAACCCTGAATGCATGGAACATACATCCACTGATTAGATAGTGGACACATAGGTCAAGGACACTCGCCAGTAGAGGATCCAAATTTATCGGGTTGTCAAGGTAGGGAATCTCCTACACCAAGGCAAGTGGCTCACCTAGGGCCAAATTCAACAGAAGTTTCCTCACCTGATGGGGGCACTCAACACAATGGAGACCATTACTTCCTAAGGGTGGACGAATGATCCAGGTGGATATTGGTGTCCACCCACCTATTCCAACTCGCTCCTCTTGACAGTTGTTGTGTTGCTTATATGTTTAGTATAATGCAATCATTAATTATCAATCCGGGATTCGTAATCAAAAGAGTTACAAGACACCAGTAAGAAAGGTAATTTCTAATGTCACGAGTATATAATTAAACTAGATTATGCATGCTGGAAACAAATCAAAATAGCAAACTGCAATGCACTTTGGTTGTCTTTCACAAAGAGGATATCCACTCCATTATGGCACATGCAAGTATGAGATGGAGTTGGTTTGATAGATAAACTCTGCTATCTGACCCAAAAAACTAACTATGCAATCCACACTTTTGAAAGGGAAGTCACACATCAATCATCAATACATAGCATGGGTAGTTCAATAGTCAATATACTGAGTATGTTGTGGTTCACAATGTGATGTTGTGGACTTCACTAGTTCTCCTTCAAATACGTCTGACCACTGCTGCCAACATTCATGTCTAAAAACCAAATTCATAAAAACAGAGCATATGCAAAAACAGAGCAAGTAAAGATCTCTAAACAATTATATAATGGAAATCCTAGTCTAAGCTGTACTGCTATCATCTAATAGAGTTAAAGATTCAGTTGATTTAATGCTTACACTACTGAAAACAAATGCTAATGCTAATCTACGAAGAGGCTGACCTTTTTTGGGCGGTGGGTCCTTGCCGCTTCAACAGGTCAGCTACTGAAGTCTACAGTAAGCTTGTCTTCAACCCACACATTACTCTCACTCAAGTCTCAAAACATAACATCAAACTTTTGTTAACAACTCAACTCATATTCAATCATAGACAATCAAGACATGGAGATAAATGATGTTCTTCCATT
The DNA here is from genome assembly GCA_009831015.1 of Picea engelmannii. Classification (NCBI taxonomy): domain Eukaryota; kingdom Viridiplantae; phylum Streptophyta; class Pinopsida; order Pinales; family Pinaceae; genus Picea; species Picea engelmannii. Next base: position 341,508 of record ML809373.1, read on the forward strand.
AGTCTTCACTCATAAAATGTCTTGCAATATCATACATTGTTTCACATGCTGGTAATATGCTAACTCTCCTACCCTTCCACCATCCTTGCCACGACTATTTAATAGTCTTAGTCGTGAAACACAAGGAGGTGAAATGATTTGCAAATCAGTCAAATGTTTAAATTTAATTATTCGGTTACATATTTTAGCTTCATCCTCATGAAACGAAGTGCATGAGGATGAGGCAATCAACAAACTATTCTAAAATAGCCTTGCTAAAGAAAATAAGCATCCACCAATTGTCTTGGGCGATCTGGAGCTAAACTTGGTACATTCAGTTCTCTATATTGGTACTGGATCCTGACAGGTAGATGGTACCGGATCACAACAGTTCACAAATGGTGGTATCGGATCACGACAGTCCATGGCCGTTGGTACCGGATCACAATAGATGAGACTTTAGTACCGGATTCAGATAGTGGCAGTTTTGGTGCACAAGTACCGGATAGCTGAGCTGGTACAGGAAGGATGGATATCTAGAGGTCAAAGATTATACATGGTAAATTGAAGCATTAGTACATGAAATATTTAATTCCTTAACTTCAATAAACCACAAAATGCATGAATTAACCATACTTTACCTTATGACCTTATCACTGGCTAATGGTAGCGTTCTTGTCATTCACCCAAGCTTTAGGTAAGCCAAAAAGGTATAGATGAAGAGTATAGTAGGGTAATGGGGATGTCAATTTCGGGTCTCAACATTCCCCCATGCCAAATCATTGCATGTCCTCATGCAACTGAAAGCAAACCCAAAATTTTTCAAAACTTTGAGACTGTGTTCTTTACTTTGGTGGATCAATGATGTTGATGGCTGAAGCCTCTTCTTTTAGCTCCCTTTTGATGACCCTAATGTATTGTAGGAGTCGTAATACCTTATTGAGCTTGTTAGAAGTCTCTTCATGGTTGTATTTAAGTTGTTGGTTGGTTGCTTTCAATTGCTCATTTTCCTTTTTGATATACCTGTCCAAGAGTTGGTATTCCTTCACTTCTTGTTTGAGTTCCTGATTTTGTTTTTGCAATTCCCCAATCTTTTTCTTCATTTGTTCTTTTGTCAAGGTCTTTGTTGACTCCATCATTACTGGATGGATGCACTCCCTTTCCTCAAATTCCTCCCTCATCCCACATAAAGTAATAGTGGCTTGCTCCTCGGTCAAACTAGGGATGTCATCTTGGACTGATAAATCCTCAGAAGGGGAGGTAAGATCGATTGGATCTTCCTGTGTATGAGGACTGACTATTGTTTTTCCTTTCTTTTCCATGCTCCTCGTGGTTCTTTTACAAGGAGGTACTGGATCAGGGGTGCTCACATGCTTCCTTTTCTTCTTTTCTAATTGTGAAATGGTGACAGGGGATTGTGCCATAGACTGTTTACTTTTAGTTTCCGAGCTATGCTTCCCTTTCTTCATCATTTTTGTCTGATGGCCCTCTTTCTCAACTGCCACCGTTGAAGTCTCCTCTACTAATTTGTTTTTACCTTTTGATTCAGAGCTTTTAAAAGTTTTATTGACTGTGGAAGAGGACCCTGCTTTTTCATGTTGGCTCACTGCCCTAGATGATGGTGGAGTTGTCTTATCCTTCTTGCCTTTTTTCTTTTGAGGTTCCTTATTTTTCTTTGGAGCATGCTGGGTTTCCTCCATAGGTTTGTTTTTCATGGGAAGGTGTTGAGTGATAAGGGTTTTCCAACTAATCCTCTGTTTCCTAAGTTCATGTAAAACTAGCATTTTAATGAGACCTTGATGGTAAATGCTAGTCTTCTCAATTTTGGATATGGATTTAACACCTCTTACCATTTTGTTCAAACTCATCCATAGAAAATATGGGAAATTGATTTCAGGGCCTCCTTCAAAATGTAATAGAAGGCTAAGATGATATATGAAGGTCACAACATACCTGCCCTCACAAGTGATGAATCGTTGAAGACTAGTAATCATTGGATGATACTCCTCCTTGATATAGTTCCTAGGGATCCCCTTTTTCCAGTTAGGGTGTTGATGATCTTCTTTCAAGAATCGTTGGCACATTTCCTTGTTGATTCCTACGCCTTTTAAGTATTTGGCTCCTCTGTTAGGTAATCCCGTGACCTCCCTTAAGGTTGCTTCATTGATTGTCAGTTGTAGATTGCCTATATGTGCAATCTCTCCATTGTAACTCTGAATAAATTCATGAGATATCTTCTCGTGCCAGCCTGTGAATTTTTCCAGAAATGGCATCCATCCCAATCTAGCATATTTTTCTTGACATAATTGGAACTCCTCGGTTTCCCTATAAATTTGGAAGACCGGTTCATGTCTACTAATGACCATCGTTATAAGTTGTGAGAAAAGGATCGGGCTGTAGCACAAGGGTTTGGTCAATTGATGAGGGTAAGGGTTTGGTACCGGAAAGGAGTAGGCTCGGAACTGGAGAAAGCTCATGACAAGGGGGAATATGGTGATGTTGTTGAAAATGTGAATGGTAATTTTAAGTAAGGATGCCGTAAGGAAAATTTATGACTAGGTGAGGCTTATCTGGATGGCTTCGCCACCAGATAAGCCATTTCATTTCTACCCGTTACTGTAATGATGAGGATAAGACGTTGGGTGTCAAAGTATCATTTTGGGATAGGTGATTGGACTTTTGGGTTGTGAATTTGATGTTGCATCATGGTTCATGACATAAGATAGGTTCGTGAATTGCTTAAGGACAAAATATATTCGTGGCTTATCATTGCTAGACATTCTTCATATTTTGATATGATTTTTCCCTTAACCATGTTCAAGAGCTATGAGAGGATTGATTAAGTTTAGGCATATGGGTATGAGGGATAGGCGCATGGGTTTAATACTAAGGTCATAAGATCTAGTATATATTTTCATACTTATTGTAGTTTTATGAGCATAGGAAAATAAATACCATGTTACCTTTGCTTTTACCTTTGTATGATTAATACCCATAGCATGTGCGTCTACTTGTAAATTGTCAGAATTCATTCTTTTAGACTGAAGTTTCTTGAAAACTTGGTACGGTAATATCATGTACTTCTTTTGTTCTGTGCTTATCTTCTTTTGTATTTGGTTATGCAGGTGATCATGTGAGTCTGAAAAAGAGTTCTGAAGGGGCTGTTTGACCTCCCCCCATGCCGAAGATGTTGTATATCTGTATGCAAGAAGATTCAACATTTTATATCATAATGGAGAAAATATGATAAGAGCAAAATAAACCAATCAAATTCCAGAAGTACATTTATCACCTATCATATGATCTAATACCTAAAAAGTGAAATTGCCCTTCTTTTGATGGATTATTGACAAAGGTAGCATTCAACAGTGAAACATGGAATATTTATATGTTTGCCAGAAGAACAGATCCCACCTAATTTGCTTCAGAGATTTACTATCATTGGATGTTTATAGATAAATTTCACAGTATAAGTATATTAGACTCCCTAGTTAGGGCTCCACTCTTAAGAAGTTTCCTTCTTAGGTAATGTAGGCTTTAGATGTCAGATTGGTAAGTTGACTTAGGGTGATTCTCAAATGGACATTTGCTTGAAGTAATTATGTTGATGATTAATCTGGAGTTTGTATCTCATGAAAGCCAATAGTGATCTTTTCTCTTTTTGTTTTGGATGACAAAAGTGAAATTTTCAATCAAACAAGTATAAATGAGACATTTCTCAACCAGAACCCACTGCCAGCAAGCCTGTTTAGTACTTCGGTGGGGTAGTTGTGATAATTAGTGAGAGGTGCCTTCCCCAGGCAGAATGCCCCATTGCCAACAGGCCTGTTCAGTGCCCTGATGGGTTTGCCTAGTCATACCACAAACCGGTACCTGCTGCTAGTGGACCTGTTCAATATCCCGGCGGGTTAGTCTCTTAAACCCTTTTTCCATCAGAGGCTTCTTGTTCATAGTCACCTATTTTGGTTTTTATTAAAGAGTGCTTTGCATGGTGACAGGGGAGGCTCATCTGAAAACCTTTTTACAGGCTGGGATGGTATTGGGTTGGAAGACATATGCTCTTCTTTTGGATGTGTTTTAAATATTTGTCTGAAGGAAAAATAAACTTTTATGCACATTATTTCTTTAGAGTGATCCAGATGTATAATTTTGTCTGAATTTGTCCATAAGAGAATGACCTAAAGTTTCCTTAGGGTACTGGTACATCCTCTTCCATAAAAGTTTTGGTAGTGTGCCCATGGTAGAGAGTGTTCATATACTGATATGTTACTCTTTAATAAGATAATCCAATGAATACTATTGAAGTTTGTCTAGGGTGAGATAGTTACTTATAGGCTAATATATTTTTTTTCCTTTAAATCATGCTGAAATACCGGGTAAAGGAAACTTCTAGTCTTTGAAGCGGATTATGGTTCTTTGAGAAATCATAGGTAAGGATTGTGTCCCTCTTTTATTTTGTTTTTAAGCAACATAATCAAAAGAAATTAAAATACTTCTTAGCAACAGAACCAAAAGAAATTAAAATACTTCTTAGCAACATAACCAAAAGAAATTAAAATACTTCCCTTTAGTTGTCAACAGAACCAAAAGAAATTATTGCTTCACAAGGGCTGTCATTTGATACTGCATTCGACTTCTTGGTTCCAACTTAAGTGGTTTTTTGCATGGCTTCGTACTTCAGATTAATTGACATAAGATTTTGAAGTATGCGAAGTATGCTTTGTCAATTAGGTAATGTGTCTTGATAGTACTGTAGAAGGACAAACTTCTGGTACCAGACTGCTGGTATCGGACCAGAACAAGATTTCTGGTACCGAAGCAGAACAAAATATTGTTGATGCCTACAAACTGATGTTTAGTAAGTCTGTGAAGGATCAAATAAATTATAGAAATTTACTTACAAAAAAAAAAGAAAAAAAACTGCGAAAGTAAAACAAAAGGAGGTAAGAATCTCTTGTTACCTTCAATTTATTAACAAAATTCGATCCACACCTATGTACAAAAATTTCAAATAAACCAATCAATCAATGTGGATCAGTAGGAGGGTCTCCTTCCTTACTGATCATCTGCATATCTGAATTCTGTAGTAAACGAGTCAAGAATTCTTCTTTTGACAGAGGTTTGTTGTAAACTCGCAACCGGTGACCATTCACAAGTAGTGGTGTCTGTTGTTCATCAATTGTCTTTATCCTGATTGAACCATTATCGTAGACAGTGTCAATTTCGTAAGGTCCCATCCAACGGGTGGTTAACTTACCTTTGAAGTTCTTGAATCTGCTGTCATACAATAGGGCCCAATCTCCTTGTTGAAATTTTTTCTTTTTGAGATACTTGTCATGCCATTTTGTTCTCTATTCTTGAATGAGGGTAGTTCTTTGAAATGCTTCTTGCCTGGTTTCATCCAATTCATTAAGATGCAAGAGTCTTTGTTGTTGGGCTTCATCCAAGTTCATGCCAACTTGTACTGCAGTCTTGAAGGTTTTGATTTGGAATTCTATGGGAAGAAGCACCTGCTTCCCATACACCAACTCATAGGGTGTATGTCCTATTGTATTCCTCCAGGTGATTCTATAAGCCCATAAGGCTTCTAATAACCTGTCAGCCCAATCCTTACGGTGTAGCTGTACTGTTTTGGTAAGAATGGACTCAATAACTTTGTTGGTAGATTCTACTTGTCCATTTTCCTGTGGATGGTAGGGTGTAGATTTCCTGTGTTTGATTTGGTACTGTTCTGTAACAGCTTTGACTAGATGAGAGGCAATTTGAGTTCCCTGATCAGTCACAATTTCTCGCGGTACACCAAATCTAGTAAAGGTATCATTAAAAAGGAAATCTACCACTGATTGTTCACTTGCAGTTGGTAAAGCTTTTGCTTCAACCCATTTAGTCACGTAGTCAGTGCATACAAGTATATACTTTTTCTTTTTAGATGCAGGGTTAATGGGCCCTACAAAATCTAATGCCCATTTCTCGAATGGTTCAATGACTACTTGGGCTTGAAGTGGAATTTGGTCTCATGCAGTAGGCTTACCCATTCATTGGCATTCATCACAATTGGATACATAGGTTTTAGCATCTCTGAAAATATAGGGCCAGTAGTAACCAGATTGCAGAACTTTGTAAGTGGTCCTCTTGTCTACGAAGTGTCCTCCACAAGGACCATCATGGCAGGCTTGCAAAATATCATGAATTTCATCTTCCCTTACACATCTCTTGATCACCAAATCTGGTCCTGTTTTGTAGAGGCAATCATCGTGCCACATGTAATTTGCACTTAGTTGAATTACTTTCTGTTTTTATCTAGGAGACAATTTCTGAGGCATCTTCCCTGTCACAAGATAATTAGCAACATATGCATACCACAGAGTGAATGTAGAAATAGAAAATAAATTTTCATCAGGAAAGTTATCTTCTACTGGTGCATTATCTCCCAGATTAATCATTCTAGATAAGAAATCAGCCACAAGATTATCTTTACCGGGTCTATCAATAATGTTGATATTAAACTCTTGTAATAATAAGAGCCATCGTGTAACTCTAGGATTTGTTACAGGTTTGTTCATTAAAAATTTGATGGCTGAATGATCAGTGTATACAAAAGCTTGATATCTTGTAATATAATGTCTAAATTTATTGATAGCATGGACTACAACTAGCAATTCTTTTTCTGTGACCGTATAATTAACTTCAGCTGGAGACAGATTTTTACTAACAAAGTAAATAGCATAGGGCATTTGATTTTCTCTTTGTCCAAGGACTGCCCCAAGGGCTGTGTCTGAGACATTGGTACATATATGAAAAGGAAGGGACCAATTTGGTCCTCTTAACACAGGGGTAGTTGATAATTTCTGTTTTAGAATTTCGAAAGATATTTGGCATTCATCATCCCATTTAAATTCGGCTTCTTTAGATAATAATTTGAATAAAGGGGTAGCTAAGCTTGTAAAATTCGGAATGAATCTTCTATAGTAGCCAGCATGTCCTAAAAATCTACGGACTTCCTTTTGTGAGGAAGGTATTCTGGTTTGTGTGATGATATAAATCTTTTCTGAATCAACTCTCATTCCAGAACTGGAAATGTGATGTCCCAAAACAATACCTTCAGTGAGCATCATTTTTGATTTTTCATTACTTAAGGAAAGGTTTGTTTTCTTACACCTAATCAAGACTTTTTCTAGACTGATCAATGCTTCCTAGAAGTCTTGTCCATGGACTGTAAAGTCATCCATGTAGACTTCCACACAATCATCGGTCAAGTCAGAGAAAATGGCTAGGACAACTCTTTGAAAAGTGGCTGGGGCATTGCAAAGTCCGAAAGGGAGCACCCTATAAGAATATGTGCCCCAAGGGCAGGTGAAAGTGGTCTTTTCCTTGTCTTCGGGTGCTATTTGTATCTGGTTGTACCCACTAAACCCATCCAAGAATGAAAAATACTTCTTTCCGGACAGGGTATCCAACACCTGATCAATAAATGGTAAGGGAAAATAATCCCTATGGGTGGCTTTGTTTAACTCCCGAAATTCTAGACATATCCTCCACTTACCATTTTTCTTGGGAACTATGACAAGTGGAGATACCCATTGACTATCTGAAATGGGGTATATGAGATTGGCTCGAAGGAGTTTTTGCAATTCCTCTTTTACAATATCTTTAAGGGCTAGATTCATCCTTCGCTGAGGCTGTCTAACTGGTCTGATTTGGTCATTAGTGTAGATATGATGTGGGCATGTGTCAGGGTGAATGCCTTTCATGTTTTCATAATCCCATGCAAAGGCATCAAATTTTCTTTGGAGCATTTCAATCACTTGTATCATTTGTTCTGGTTCCAAACTAGAGTTGATGTACAACGATTTTCCTGGGCTAATCTCAAAAAGTTCAGTAGTTTCTTCCTTATCTGAGGAGGCTGGTGATAAAGTATATAATTGAGTGATATCAAGGTGCCAAGTTTGTTGAAATTCGGAACTAAAAATATGTGACAATTCTGCAAAAGACCTTGGGTATTCAATGCAATTTGTGTCAGCCAAAAATAAGCTTAAGACTTGTTCATCTGATTGTTCTTGTATTCCTCTTACTTGTTCAAGTGTTAACAGAGGTCTGCTGCAATCTTCCTCTCCATAAAGGGTTTTCTAACCAAATAGGTATTTCCTGTGCTGGTTGGGTAGGAGGGAAGAGGACAAGTTTTTGGCTATGTGTGCCATTGGATATAGTCATCTCACCAGACCGACAACTGATAAAGGCATCTGCTGTGGCCAGCCAAGGGCGGCCAAGAACCACAGGGTGTCCTGGTTTGGAGGATGATTTAGAATAGATGACTAAAATGTCTACTGGATATTCCTAGGAAGCTAGAGTGACTGTGACATCATCTAGACTTCATGCAGGGCTAATGACTAACTTATCTGCCAACTTGATCATGGTTTGGGTTGGTCTTAACTGGTTGTTTTGGAGCTTTTGCATAGTGTCAAAAGGCATTACATTAATAGCAGTGCCCAAATCAATGAGTGTGTTTGGTAGAGAAATGCCATTAATTTTGACAGTGACTGCTGGATTTCCAGGGTTATTATATTTGTATGGCATTTCAGAAATAAATTCAGATAATTGTCCCACTACCTGAACAAGGGGAGGTTCCTTCTTCTTCCTTCCTGGTTTCTTAATGCAAAGATCCCTTATGATTTTGGCATATATAGGGATATCTTTAATGGCTTGCAGCAGAGGTATTTTTATGCACACATTTCATAATTCATCTTCTATATCTCTGTGCAAGGGTGGGTCAGGTTTCTTCACTAATAGTCTTTCGGGGTAAGGTGGGAGATCAATTTGTTGGGGTACTCGTACAAACTGAGAAGTGATTGGAATAGGAGGAGAGGCCTCTTCTTCTGCAGGGGTGGTTTGAGTGTTTTCTTCCTCAGAATGATTATCATTTTCTTCCTGAATTATTACTGCAGGATATGATTGGTTTACAACTTTCCCCGATCGTAGTTGAATTTCATAGGTGGGGAAGGTTTGAATTTCTGTATTCTGCATAGGGTGGGTGGGTCGATTATTGGGGTTAGGGATTGGCTGGGCAGGGATTGTTGTTGGTCTTGGAGGATTGTGGGAAGCTTGGTTTTGTGGTTGTTGATTGGCATTTATAGATACTTGCTGCTGGTGGTTAGGGTTCAAGGGGGTTGTAAATTGCTATTGTATAGGAGGTGGGAGTAAAGCTTGCATCTGTGGTGGGTTGAATCTAGGTAGTAATTGGGAAATGTTTGCAGGGTACTGTGGATATGTAGGGTAAGAGGGATTTCCATACATAGGTCCCCTCCAACCTTGTTGCCAAGGTTGAGTTTGCTGAGCTGTCCATTGTGGATAGGTGATCGGGGAAGGACCCCATTGTTGTTGTTGATATTGTGTATTAGGATCATAAAATTTATTGGGATTTTGGGCTCTCCAAGGTCTTCTAGAAGGGTATGGTTGTTCTTGTGAGACTCCTCCTCCCCTATACATGGCTTGTAGCTCAAGCAAGGTTGGACACTCAGATGTGGGGTGTTCTAGTGTACACAAACCACAGATTTCTATGACATTTAATGGGCATTCTTTCTCGCTGTTGTGCTTCTTTCGGCATCTATGACAAAATATTGCTAAAGCAACATCTTCTTCTTGTTTCTTTTTCATTTTCAGAGTATCTATCTGGTTACTTATTGTGCTCAAGATGTCTGTTTCAAAGTTCTCCAATAAGTTTCCTTACTCAGTTCTGGTGACAGTCCCTGAGCTCTATTTTGTATTTCTGCTAAAAGGATCTCTTGGTCCTTTTCCTGTTTTAGCTTGTCCTCTTGAGTATCTCCTACAGTAATCTGCAATTTCTGAAAAAGGTTTTTGGTGTAAATCTCTTGAACTCAACAAGTTTAAAACTTCTATGCAATCATCTCTGAGACCTTTCAAGAATATAGTTCTTACTACAACTGGGTCTATGGTGAATAGTTTTGACTTTTGATAGTTGTATAAGAACCTTTCTAAGTAGTCTTTAGGGCTTTCATCTTCTGTTTCCTGCATTTTAAAAATGTGGTTTTTAACATTATCCTTACAATAGTCTTGGTATTTTCGTAAAAATGTGTCTTTCATTTGATCCCAAGAAAGGATTGTGTTTTCTCCTAAGATCATGAACCATCTTAAGGCTGAATCTTTCATTGTAGTAGGAAAGAGCTTAAGTTTTTGGGCATCGTCTAAGTAGTTATAGCTTCTACATAATATGTCAAACTCGAATAAAAATAAATCTGGATCTTCAGTTGACATACCTCTGAAAGTGGGTAACGATGATAGTGGGATATTCTTCATGCTGATGTTTATGGAAATATCCAAGATTGGAAACCCAAAAGTCTCAGTCTCCGTGGCTGCATTTCCTTCTTCTTCTGCCATTCTATTGATGGATGGTTCAGAAACTGGATTTTTTGTGTCTCCTAAATGTTCAACAGACTCACGTTTTGCCTGTCCCAATACTGATTCTTCCATTTTAGGTTCTCCTTCTGGAGCCTCACTGTCTCCCCTTGAATTTCCTGTTGGTTGAATTTTTCGTGCACCAGTGTCAGTTGGATTAGTGGGGGGGGGGGGTTGTTTTTGAATCTTTGGAGCTTACAAATCTACCCTTATTATCTCTATATTTATGCATAAAATGGAAATTTGATTCTTTAACTGAATTGAAATCCTAATTCTATCTAGAAGGTAAGAAGGCAACCTGGCTTCGGAGAACCCCACTCTAGTGGCTGTGTGGCTCTTCACTCACGTCTTAAACGTTTTATCCTCCTCCCTCAAGCAACCTTAAAAAAAAATAAAAAAATAATATAAACAATCTAGGCTAAAAATCACTTCCTACCATTTGCAACTCCCCGACAACGACACCAAAATGTTGTGCTGCTTATATGTTTAGTATAATGCACTCATTAATTATCAATCCGGGATTCGTAATAAACAGAGTTACAAGACACTAGTAAGAAAGGTAATTTCTAATGTCACGAGTATAGAATTAAACTAGATTATGCATGCTGGAAACAAATCAAAATAACAAACTGCAATGCACTTTGGTTGTCCTTCATAGAGAGGCTATCCACTCCATTATGGCACATGCAAGTATGAGATGGAGTTGGTTTGACAAATCAACTCTGCTATCTAACCCAAAAAACTAACTATGCAATCCACACTTCTGAAAGGGAAATCACACATCAATCATCAAGACATAGCATGGGTAGTTCAATAGTTAATATACTGAGTATGCTGTGGTTCACAATGTGCAGTTGTGGACTTCACTAGTTCTCCTTCAAATATGTCTGACCACTGCTGCCAACATTCATGTCTAAAAACCAAATTCATAAAAACAAAGCATATGCAAAAACAGAGCAAGTAAAGATCTCTAAACAATTATATAATGGAAATCCTAGTCTAAGCTGTACTGCTATCATCTAACATAGTTAAAGCTTCAGTTGATTTAATGTTTACACTACTAAAAACAAATGCTAATGCTAATATACAAAGATGCTAACCTTTTTTGGGCGGTGGGACCTTGCCGCTTCAACAGGTCAGCTACTGAAGTCTACAGTAAGCTTGTCTTCAACCCACACATTACTCTCACTCAAATCTCAAAACATAACATCAAACTTTTGTTAACAACTCAACTCATATTCAATCATAGACAATCAAGACATGGAGATAAATGACGTTCTTCCATTAGTCTTCACTCAGAATATGTCTTGCAATATCATACCCTGTTTCACATGCTGGTAATATGCTAACTCTCCTACCCTTCCACCATCCTTGCCACGACTATTTAATAGTCTTAGTCATGAAACACAAGGAGGTGAAATGATTTGTAAATCAGTCAAATGTTTAAATTTAATTATTCGGTTACATATTTTAGCTTCATCCTCATGACACGAAGTGCATGAGGATGAGGCAATCAACAAACTATTCTAACATAGCCTTGCTAGAGCAAATAAACATCCACCAATTGTCTTGGGTGATCTGGAGCTAAACTTGGTACATTTGGTTCTCCATATTGGTACCGGATCGTGACAAGTAGATGGTACTAGATCACAACAATGCACAAATGGTGGTATCAGAGCACGATAGTCCACGGGTGTTGGTACTGGATCACAACAGATGAGGTTTTAGTACCAGATGCATTTGGTACCGGATTCAGACAGTGGTAGTCTTGGTGCATAAGTACCAGATAGCTGAGCTGGTACATGAAGGCTTGATATCTAGAGGTCAAATATTATACATGGTAAATTGAAGCATTAGTACATGAAATAATTAATTCCTTAACTTCAATAAACTAGAAAATGCATGAATTAACCATACTTTACCTTATGACCTTATCACTGGCTAATGTCAACGTTCTTGTCATTCACCCAAGCTTTAGGTAAGCCAAAACGGTATAGATGAAGAGTATAATAGGGTAATGGGGATGCCAATTTCAGTTCTCAACAACAGTTTTTAGTTCAACACGTTCTTCTGTAATTCTTTTTAGTTGTGGGTTCTACACTTCTGGGGCTATCTGAATCCCTACACAACTTCCACGTGCATATTGGTGGCTTCCCACCTAATCCAACTGGCTTATTTTGGAAGTTTTCATGTCAGTACATCTTTCTGTACTTGTAGGTCCATTTTGGGGCCCTAAACAATGTTTTTTTTGTCTTGCCACAGTCAAAATGTAGACAGAGTTAAAGTTTGACAACATAATGTGTATTTCTCAAAAACACCTTTCCAACGGGCTATCATGCACCTAAAACGGAGGTCGTATGCAAAAGTTACGACCCTTGGAAGTTGAGGTACCAACTTACCCATCGAGGCCCACACAATTTTTGGCGTTTAATTTCCTAAGGTTAGGTTTTTGTATTTCTAGGGTTTTGGCATTCACGAGTAATGTTAAAAAGGCCTCTAGATCCTCATTGTAATTATCCTGCTCAGACGGATGCATGTAGCAACCACATCTCTTCTCAGAGATAAATACCACAATTCGAGAAAGTTGTTTTCAGTTATGCGGTTTTACAGTTTCAACCTATTTTATTTATTCAATAGAAGTTATTGTTCACCAGATATCTGTTGTTGTTCTCTGTATATCTATGTTATTGAATTCAGTCTATTATTCCTTTCGTTCTGCTCATATATCCAGATCAGGTGTTGTGACAAGATAGAGACTCATAAGGCTGGTTCAAAGGGTCAAAAAGTAGACTACCCAAGATCTTATCACTCCTCAAAGCCTGAGAAGGGATGACCAAAAATCTAGAGGGTGACTAATAATTACTTAGGGCAGGGATGAAAGATTGAAGTGTCAAATTTCTTTTTAAAGCATCCAACCTACTCTTGAATCCTAAGAAAATTGTTTTCCTTGGAGATAAGTTGGGATAAAGAACATGCTTTCTAATTGTATCCTCAGTGGCATAACAAAATGAAGGAACAATGAAAGGCTGGAAAATGTCATCACAAAAGTCCTGCTACGAGCAAATCATGTCCTCACTCTCATCAAAATTGGAGCACAATGGTGGTTGAAAATTCTCTTAGTAGAGTAAATCCAAGTGATCAAACAGATATGTATCAAACCCCCTAGGGAATGACCATAAATCATCATTAGGATGCTGCGAAAGTTCATCCGTAAGTGGTTTGCACAAATCTATAATCATGTCATCTCCTTGCTTCCAAACATCAAAGTCATTGGCAATCACATATGGTTGTTGTAAAGGAAACAATTAAGAATTACCTTCAGTATCGTAAATGGGATCTCCATCATGACCAATCACATCCCATCTACATTTCTCAACATATATAAACTCATCAATATTATATATCACATCATCATCCTTATTATAACATGAAGGGTCCAATGTAGATTTTAACCTTGTACAATATTTACTGCAAACAAATTTTCAGTATAAGAACAAAGAAGATACAATGGCAAATACAAACATTACACAAAGATTTTTCCCCTGGAAACCCAAACCGGGAAAACCAACATATTCTATATTCATTCATAGTGATACATTGTTTACAATACAATATACATATAGGAGCCAACGACATCCAAAACCCTAACCCAATGACCTGGATTAGTCAACAACCCTAATTCCTTAACTGGAAATAGAAAACCATCGACAAAAAACTATGTATCGAAAAAACACCCAACAATGGACATGAAAATCAAGGCAACATGAAAAACGAGGCAAAAATGCAACACGTTTCCCAAGGCAAAGAATATAACACATACCCAACATCCAACACATCCAATGATTCCTTTAACACTCCTTCACTTTCCGAATCATAGAATAGAGCATCATCAAAGTCTTGGAAAGGGAAATGAATTACCACATTATCTTCTTCTTGTGTAGGAGAAATGGAAGCTTGGATGATTTCATCAAATGGAGGAGAAAACACCATCACTTCATTGTCATTAGGAGCTTCTTTGTCTTCAACATGTTCACAAGGAAACTCATGCTCTTCTTGATAATCTTCCTCATAATTCACCTCTTCAGGCTCTCGTTCTTCAATGAAGTCTTTGTTATCTTTGATAGAATCATGAGGTAGTTATTTGTCCTCTTCAATGGGTTGGTAACCTTCTTCGTAAATCTCTTTCTTGGGTTCTTGGTCTTGAGCACGGTGCACTTCGCTGATATTTTCTAGAATATCAACGGTGAACCCTTCCTCCTCAAGGACTATTGTGATATTTTGAAAGACATCTTCATATGTCTGGCATTGTGGTTTCGAAAAGTCAAGAAACCTACTGATGAGATTTGTGAAAGAGGATACACCCTTTGGTTTGCAACAACTCTTGATCCATTCTTGTATAAATGATGGCAATGAAAGTATAAACAATTTTACCAGTACATCCTCATCTTCAACCTATATATCACATATATACTTCAAGAACTCTACAACATGAGTAAAGGGAAGACCTTTGAATCTTAGATATTTCTTCGACCGTCTTATGTCAAAATGATGTGTGTATCTTAAAAAAATTAAAAATTGATAGAAGGATACATTTGCTCCTAGGGTGACATGATTCCATTTCTTGAAAATATCACAAAGTTGAGAGTAGGATGGCACCTAGGAATGTACTAGTGGATTTTCCATATGAACTCTTTGGATCATCAAACGAAGGTGAGGGAATTTCCCTCAGTGGATTCACCATGTAATTTTTGTAAGATAAGGGATTTGGGAGAAGCTTACCAAAATATATGTCGTTGAGGAGAATGACTCAATCCTCCCTGACAACGACGCCAAAATGTTATCGCAGGATTTGTAGTTGTGCAAAGCCCAACATAAGATCACCAATTCTTGCATAACTACATAAAATCCTACCACTATCACCTTAGTAAGAAATCCCCTCATTTTAGTGATGGATGAGGTCCACCACAATGGAGGATTCCCTAGTGACTTCAAGGGATCAAAGTAGCAGTTTTGATAGCCAAGCCTATTGCCCCCTTTCTTGATCACCTAAGTCAAAGTATAGGTCAAAGGAAATAAGAGGTAAGGAGATGATTCGAGTACCTGCCCAGAACAAGAAAACTTATAGCATAATTATGAATATTTCTAAGTACAAGTATGGAAGTAATACCTCTTAAAGGCACTAGATAGTGAAAGATGCTATGGCAAAAATTTCAGACTTAGTGCTCTCACAATGGAGAGGAATGTGATGATAAAATGAGTCTTGGCTATCCATATTTATACGGGAATTCTTAGCCACCAAAAGACTCTAACGAAAATTCATGTCTTTACAAAAGAGGGTTGACTTCTTTAATTTTCCCTTTCAATTTACAAAAATAAAATTTACATAAAATAAAACCCCAAAGAGGGTGATGTCATGCCCTAGTAGGGTGATGCTAGGCTCATGAGAGAGATGTTAAGGCTGCACATGTCAAACGTTGGGCCTCCAAAGGCCGTATGCCCCTCTCTCAAGTGTAGGGGTCCATGTTATATGCTTCCTCCATCAATCCATCAAGTGATCCGTCAAACCCTATCCCCTAGGTGACATCATGGGATAGGAGGGTGACATCTAGGTCTTCAAAGGAAAACGTTCTAGTGGAGAAAGGTGGAATCCCATCATCTAACCATGCCAATATGCCTCCAAAGGAAACATCCTTCATCTTCTATGCACAACACTCATCATCAATGGTGCCCCAGACATGGGGTCTAACATCCATCCTATGGACAAGGTCCTTCAAAGACAAACAAATAATCCCTCCAAGGGTCCACAAGTCATATGAATCATGCCATGTAAGCCACATCTAATAAGAGAACCACCCAAACATGTGCATTAAACCACCCTTTTCAAATTAAATAAATGCTCAAAGAACTTATAAAATTTGCCAAATTTAGGTATGGGAGGGGTGTCAAGGTGCCTTATTGGGTTACTCGATCCCCAAGTCAAGGGTGTTTCCCAAGGAGCACCTATCTAAGTCGTGTAGTGAGTGTGAGGTGGATTTGGGGAAAGACTTCTAGGCATGGGGTTCTTGACATACAAGGGTTTGCATTGTCTCTTTTATGGGTTCCTTTGTAGAGGGTGTGCTGCCCTTCATACGTGATGCAACATTTTTCCAAGCCCTTTATTTCAATTAATTGATTAAGGTCCAAAACATTGAGTACTATGTGCAATGGAAAGTAAAGAGTACTGCAATGCCACTTGAAGAAAGAAACACCAGGTGCCATATACAATGGAAAGTAAGGGAAACCGCAAAATGCATTTCCTTAAAAAGTGAGACATTTATTAACTATGTGATTGTTAGGAAATGTGATCCAAAATAGGTAAATGTTTTATTAAATAAAACATTATTATAAATGATACCTTCATGCTCACGTGAAGTGTCCATGTTAGTTTTTGGTTAATTGTAGTTAGGTGTTATTAACGGTCTTTTTTTGTTATATCTTATTGGGTATTTAAACCCATTAGCTATCATACATGAGGTGGATTTTGGCCCGTATAATAAATATTACCAACAAAGAAGTAGTTGCTAAACCATAACATGGAATCATTCATGAAATGAATGCATATTTCAGTGCTTAAAAAAAAAAGAATTATCTTAATTTTTCCCTCAACAAAGATAAGAAATAAAAACTGACCGTTTATATTTCCTCCTTCACAGTCATTCCTCCACAATCTCGTAGATGCAGACACCAACTTCTCCCAACTATCAATGACCATCCACTCTGATACCACAATGTCAAAAGTTGCCTTAGAATTCACCTTTGGGTTGCTTCAAAGTTTGGTAAGATCACACTAGAAAATACTTCAAATGTTACTATCAAAGTCACCTTATGGTTATTTAAATATGGTAGGGTTTAATTAATTTATATTCTTATTTCTTTGCAAATTTCATAATAATGAAAAAGGCCTGTATATTCAGATGACACTTTGTATGTTCGAGTTCAAGGCAACAATTTGAGCATTTTGATAAATTTGGTCATAACAGGTAATAACAATGGCCATATCTCTCTGGTAAAGAATGGGCTTCTAACATGTTTTGAAATGACAGATTTGGGATTCCTCCATTACTATCTTGGAGTTGAAGTAATGCAACAAGAAAGAACCATTTTCATTTCCCAAACTAAGTATGTTTTGGAAATATTAAAGAAGTTTGGAATGGAGGATTGTAAACCAACTATTACCCCCATGGAGGAAAACCTCAAAGTTTCTAAGTTTGTAGTGGGGGAACTTGTCGACAGTACCAGGTATAAACAATTAATTGGAAGTTTAATCTATCTCACAAATACTCGTCCAAACTTATCTTTTGTAGTCAACATACTTTTGAGGTATATGAAAAAATCAAGAGAAAGTCATTAGAATGTAGCAAAAACGATACTTAGATATCTTCAAGGAACAAAAGATTATGGAATTGAATATAAAAGGAATACAATTTTTATACTTATTGGTCACTCAAATGCATATTTTGCTAGAGATATTGATGACAAGACTTCTACTTCAGGTTATTTAATGAGTATGGGATCAACTGTTGTGTCCTGGATTTGTAAGAAGCATGCCACCGTTACAAATTCAACAACATAAGCTAAATATATCTCATATTGGGAAGAAACCTGCGAAATAGTATGGTTGAGACGAATTTTTCAATATCTTAAACTTGTTCAAAATTAAGCTACTTCCTTATTCATCAACAATTAATCAACGATAAAGTTAGCTAAAAATCCATTTTTTCATTCGAAGAGAAAACATGTTGTTACAAAGTACCATTATCTACGAACTCTCGTCATCAAGGGAATCATCAAGCCAACTTACTGTCCAACAAAGGATCAAGCAATCAACATTTTTACTAAGTCTCTTGGAAGAATTAAGTTCACTAAGTTCAGAACTAAACTTGGTATTCCTTCCAAAGATCTTTTGGATCAAAGGGGGGTTTGTTAGGAAATGTGATCCAAAATAGGTAAATGTTTTATTTAATAAAACATTATTGTAAATGATACCTTCATGCTCACGTGAGGTGTCCATGTTAGTTTTTGGTTAGTTGCAGTTAGTTTTTATTAACAATATTTTTTGGTTATAGCTTATTGGGTATTTAAACCCATTAGCTATCATACATGAGGTGGATTTTGGTCCGTATCCCTCACGTTCCTCTAATGCAATACTTTTTCCCTAATTGATAAAATGGTGTGTCTGAGGATACTTTTATCATTTTGACAATGATTTCTTTTGTAGGTCCTTCATTTTTTGGAGAAGCATTTCATTTTTCCCAGGACCTGAGGGAAAGCATTGAGAAGGATAACATTGGATTTTATCTTTTTCTAGCTACAAC
Organism: Picea engelmannii; assembly: GCA_009831015.1. NCBI lineage: Eukaryota > Viridiplantae > Streptophyta > Pinopsida > Pinales > Pinaceae > Picea > Picea engelmannii. The sequence goes on from ML809373.1 coordinate 360,251, forward strand.
ACCTATGGGCCTTTATCGCATTCTTCCCATGAAATGAGGTACAATCCCTTCTTGGTTCAATGAACCCAAAACCTCAAAAGACGAGGAGACAGAGGGAAGAAAGATGGAATGTGGTAAGTATGGATGGAAATGGCACGATGAACCTTCAAGGAGCTACCCAATAGCAACCCTTTTCATGAGGGTGACCAACTTGCTAGGACACAATGACAACCACCAAGGTGAAATTATGCAAAAGGTATAATTTCCAAGAAAATGTTCCATAATCAAGAAAGGATTCTTTGCAACATGCTCAAATGCTTCAAATATTAAATTGAAACTTACCATGACACTGGACTTGTTACCTTATGAAGAAAGACATGTTGTCTTCTAGGACCAAGCCGATGTAGTGGATGTTTCTCTGTTGCTGGTGATGAGTGATGATCAACATGAATAGGAGGGACCCTGCTGGCTCTACTGCTCAATCTGATTCTCAACACTCCATTTCTGCTACCTATGGGCCTTGAGACATGATCTCCTTAGTTACCCCTAGACTAAGGGGGTAACATGTACCACTTTTATTTTTCCCTAGGTTTATTTTGCATAAAATTTGTTTTCCTTTGAAGTTGATATTTTGTCCTTTTGAAGTTGATGTTTGATTCTTTCCCTTGGAAATTTATTTTGTTTCAATATTTTTCCCCTTAGAAATAAGTTTTTCCCTTAGAAAATTTTCTTAAAAACCAATTCAAAATTTTCTTTTCATGTATTGCAAATATTTTCCTTTCCCTGTGATACAATTTTTGGCTTTATGCATCGCACAAATTTTCTTTCCTTGTGATACAATATTTTCACTTTGCAGTTCACATGAATCTTTGTTTGCTCAGAAGATATATTTCTCTTTCATGTATCGCATAGAAAACATTTTTAGTTGCGACACATGGCATCACAGGGAAGTTTTGTTTCATATGATATGTCGTGCTACTTCAAAGTTCTCTTATCTTTGCGATAACTAAAGACTTCATTAGAATTAGATTTTTTTTTCTAAAACTTATGTTTCACACTACATAAAAATTTTCTCCCTTGCAATGTATCACACTTAAACTTTCTTTCCTGGCGAAATGTCACATCGTTTGAAAGAATTATTTCCCTGCAACATATTGCATCACCTAAAAGTTTCCTTTTATATGACACATTGCATTGTACAAAAGATTACTTTCACATGACACATCATATCACACATGTAACACCATGTTTGCCACCAAATTTGTAATTATGATTAAGACTTCATGCATTGTCATTGATGAAGATTGTAACTGTGTTTTATGTTAATGAAAACACTAATCAACTGACTAAGAGGGAAGCCTTGCAGTACTAGCCATGATACCACGAGTGGGACCGGTGAAGAGGAAACTAAGAATTTTATGTGAAGAAAATAGGAACCTTTCCCACAAACCTATCCTACACTTGCATAACCTCGAATGACTAGACTATCTGAAGTACCATGTCCGCCTTGTCCACAAGAAACCCGTTAATGATATCAAATTGGGTAGTTGGAGTAGTTATTATTTCCTTCAAAGCTTGTATTTAGAAGAGTGAAGGGTTGGCCGCAACTGTCATCTAGAAGTACCTGAATTTGTCCCTTCAATTTGGGAGCTTGACCCCCGGGGTTTGCTTCTGACAAAAGCGAGTGGGGAACTCAAGGAACAAATAGAATGTTCTAGTTGAGGAAAAGGAATGAGGAGGAAGAGGGCGCAGACACACAGACACACCGAGACAGAACATACACACATGAACAAACACATGGAGTGTGTGGTAATGAGAAGGAGGAAACAAATCTCATGCGCAGAGACCTAAGTAGAGAAACTGAGAAGATTTCATGAGGAAAATAGGAGGCTTTCCAAAGACATGAATGTTCACCCTAGAATAGAGAATTACCCATATCCAAACTGAAGAAAGAGGGTCGCGGGTTGGTTCTTGATGTAAAGAAAATGGCATCAGTAAGGGGAGGGCGTCGATGGAGTGTGTAGCAGAGAAGGGGCTCCCTTATGCAGATGAAATCCAACTTAGAAGGTGCCTGGTACGCTCGTGGAGGCCCTGAGCTCAATGGGAAGAGGGGATTTCTATTGTTGCCAGAGGAGTGAAGGAGAGTAACCTTCCTTACCAATTCCTTGACCGATAGCCAACTTGCAAGAGTCCCCTAGTGGTATCATGGCCTGGCATGAGGGTGGCTTGCTGTAGAAAGTAAAGTGCAACATAACCTACAGTTGGGTGGAAAGGTATTCAATCTCAGTCAGTTTGTTGGTTGAAGTTTAAACATATAAGTATTTCTTAATGTACCCTGTAATTGTATGTAAATGTATACGAATTTCATCCTGTTCTCTATGTTAGCTTCATATGTTGAATAAATGATAAATCTGAGTTTAAATGGTGTAAAGTAATCTCTTTCAAAAAGGTTAAGTGATTGTTTGAAATGAATGTGCAAGGGAGGTTAGTGAAGTTCTACAACCTTGTGTTTCCCAAGCCTTTGAATGGTTACATGATGAGAAAATCTTCACTATGGGGACCATGGTGAAGCGTAGCTTATGTATTGAGGAAGCAGTTTAAAATCCTGATGGCTTAGAGTTAAAATATTTTGCAGATAATGCCAAGGAAGGCTATGGGATGGTAATCCATGAAAGAAATCTTAATCCTGTTGAATCCCTGTTAAAACCCAAGAGGAAACTTCAGTCGTTAATTTGTCAAGAAGACTTGATCTCGACTGTTCGTTGAAGATCTGGGCTTTGGAGGAAGCCTATTGGAAGGAGGATCTATCGAAAAAACTTGTAGATGTTGTTATGGTGAATTTCCCGATAGGAAAGTCTTGAGTCGATGAGAACCTTCGATTACCAGGAGGGTAATCCGATGAGATCTAGGTCATAGATCTGTCATGCATTAAGCCGATAAGTTTGTTGGAGAGTCAGAGTTCAAGAAAGTCTACATGGGGTGAGCAGATAGAACTCTTGATGGGAGAAACTCGATGATGAAAACTCGAGAGTGGTAAGATCCGAAGGTCTGTCGGCTATTTGACTGATAAGAATTAAGCCGTTGGATCTGATGAGGGTGAATATTGAAGAAAGAACCCTATCGAAGTGGTAGTTTCGGTTAACTATTGAGTAATTAGGTGATCCAAGGGATTCCTAACCATTAGATGTGAGGTTCTGATGATGGTTGGATCCGTTGTAAGATCCTAGTTCAAGAATATTTGTTCAGGAGAATCACAAGTAAACAAAAAGTGTGTGTATCCGAATGACAAGAGACCGACTGGGCGAGAATCGTTGATCCGTCGACGATATCTCATCCGTATATTTTGTCATAGACCCCACCCATTGAGTGCAAATTTTAACCATTACGTGGTTTGAAGGTTCTGAGTGAATCTAGACCATTGCTTTTTATTGACTGTTGGATCTTTCAGGGACAGGATTTTTAGAAAGAATGGATCAGGGAGTAGATTGGGGGTTGTGTAACCTGTTTTCCCGATGGGAGGGGATTTTGATTCACTGCTAGTCGTTGATCTCACTCGAGTCGAGTGAGTCTGAGCCATTTACCCTGGAATATTACCGTATGGGTTTTGTAATCACACTCCACCAAAGGTTTTTCAAGGGGAAGGTGACACGTCCGAGGACATGTCACTGCCACTATAACACACACACCGTCCTATATAGTGGTGAAGATGATGTGGAAGAAGTCCACATGAACACCACAAGAGATAGAGGTTTAGAAGAAGGGTATAGACTCTAGACCTGAAGTATAGTGAGAGGATAAATTTCGACATCCCACTAGCCTAAGTAGGGTTTAAGGGGTTTGGTGTGTTACAAAATGGTATCAGAGCACAGTTCAAACTCTAAGCTTGAATGGGTCACCACGACTGAATGAGTATTTCCAAATTTTATATGATGTGAGTCTATGCTTAATTTTTGAATAATTTAACTATGGCAATGAGTGATAACATCAGTTTTGAACAATACTAATAGCAGGAATGGAATCTAGATTCAGGACTGCCAAGACAAGCCGATGCCTTGAGAAGGCCAAGAGTCTTTTTGCATATAAATTTGAACTGTGGTTTTCTAATAGTGTTTTGTTATTTTCAGCACATAGGATGCACTAAAAGGGGACACATAAGTGAATGGTGCATCACAATATGGAGGAAACCTCACATTTCTGAGATTAAGAATCCGATGGTAGGAGGGATAGAGAAACCCCTCCAGATTTGGTAGCCATGATGAGAAGTTTGAAGGTAGAAAATGAAAGGATCATGAGATTTCAAGCTGAACAAACATAGTTAAATGCAATTTTATTGCAGATTTTGTCCGATATTCAAAAGCATTTGCAACAAGGTCCAGTTACTAGCAATGCAGGACTACGAAAGTATGATAAGTTGCAAAGCCCATATAATGTACAAAATCATGGACCGACTCATAGTAACATGGGAAGGAGTTCTTCAAGGATAAGGCACAAAGATGCTAAGAGATGTAGAGTTATTGGAGATACTTCCATAGAGTTGCCAGTGGAAAGACCACTAGAGAATAATTGTCCAGCAGTGACACTAGGTCAAGTGTTCTCAAGAAGAAAAAGAAGAGGCATTCATAGATTTCTCTAACAAAATAATTCAAGAAGGAAAATCCACCTACCTTTGATGGAGAAATAAAGAAAGGAGAAGAAGTCAAGGCATGGTTGTTAGTATTAAGGAAGTATTTTCGAGTGCATGATTACTCGAAAAATACCAAGGCAAAGATAACCATTTTCAATCTGAATGGAGGAGATTCCATATGGTGTGAACACCTCAAGGACGTTAAGGGATTAAAGGAAAATACCAAGGCAAAGATAGCCATTTTCAATCTTAATGGAGGAGCTTCCATATGGTGTGAACACCTCAAGGAAGTTAAGGAATTAAAGGAAAACAAGTTGACCTAGAAACAATTTGAGAAATATTTCAGGAAGGCATACCTATCAGAGAAGTATTATGATGGTAAGATTAAGGAGTTCCCCGAACATAAGTTGGGACATATTACCATGGATGCTTATTCCAAGATCTTTTTGGAGTTGTTTAGGTATGCTCCCTACCTTAAGGATGAGAAAGCAGTGATACAATGTTTCCTCAGTGGATTACCACAATGCTACCAAGATATGATTGAATTTGATGAGCCTAAGACTTTGGAAGAAACCATTAGGAAGGACGAGTGTTTCCATAACCAATCCAAGCATAGGCATGAGCCTATTAAGAATTGTAAGAGAAAAGATAAGCCCAAATTTCAGAGGAAGGGATTTCAACCACCCTAATATAAGAATCCAAAAGGAGATATCGAGTCCGGTCATACGATCAGAAGTATGCAGCAATAGAATATTCCATCTCAGGGTGGGAATAGGCCAACAAAGCAAGTAAGGGAAAAAGTAGAGGATCAAAAGAAAATACCTTTACAATTTTTGGTTTTTGGAGAGGCACATCCGTTGAGAGGCTTCCCTCACAGACAACATGACAATAAAAGAGTTTACCATGTTTAGGAAGCTAATACTATTAATGATGTGGCCATGAATGTGCCAAGAACTTATGAAGTTGTTGATAATCGACAAGCAAACCGCCAGGCTTCTGTGGTGGAGATGGAAGGTATAATTTCCAAACAACCCATTTCTATTTTGATTGACCTTGGTTCTAACCTTAGCTATGTTTTCTCCCCAAGTTGTTTAAGCATGTTCTTTACAAAGGAAAAACATGGAAAATTGTGGTTGGTTCAGTGAGCCACATGAACTAAGCGAAATGTAACATACGTGGTTGATGTATGCCTATTTGAAATGAGTGGACTACTTACACAAGTAACCTTGAACATCTTACCCTTAGGGTCATATGATATGCTGATAAGCATGTACTAGTTAGATGTCCATAAGGAAAAATTGAACTGCCATGACAAGACCTTGGAATGTGAAGACAATAAAAGAAACATGAGGGTGTTGCAAGGCATTCAAAAGCATGTATCGGTAAGGAAAATATCAACACTACAAATCAAGAAGTTTAGCTTAAATGGTTGTTCCTTGTATGCAATACAAGTACTCAATGCAGTAGAGAGTAACAAGATGAATATTAAGGATCACCCAATGTTGTGGGAATTCAATGATGTGTTTCGAGAGGAGGTACCTGGACTTCCTCCTAATTGAGATCTTGATTTTAAATAGATCTTGTTCCAGGAGTAGTACCAACATCTAAAGTACCCTACAAAGTGAGCACCCCAGAGTTGATAGAGCTAAAGGTGAAATAAAAAGAAATGATGGATAACATATATATAAGGTCGTGTGTGTCCCCGTGGGGAACTCCAAATTTGTTTGTAAAGAAGAAGAATGGTACCTTTTAGTGATGTATACACTACCGATAGTTGAACAAGATGACCATGAAGAACAAGTACCCATTTCCCATGATTGATGATCTTTTTTATCAGCTCAGAGGAGATATAATCTTTTCTAAAATTGACTTGAGATTGGCATACCACCAAGTCAGGATTAAGGATGAATACATCTACAAGATAACCTTTAGAATGAGGTATAGAAACTATGAGTTCGTTGTTGTGCCTTACGTGCCAACCACCTTTATGTGTTTGATGAAAAACATTCTTAGCAAATACCAGGACAAGTTCACCCTTATGTTCGTAGATGATATTCTGATATATTCTAAGAGCGAGGAAGAGCATGAGGAACATGTTAGGTTGGTTCTACAGGTGCTAATAGATCACCAGTTGTAACATGTTAGGTTGGTTCTACAGGTGCTAATAGATCACCAGTTGTACGCCAAGTATAGTAAATGCAACTTCTTCTAGAAGGAAATCCAATATTTGGGTCACACAATTTCAAAAGAAGGAGTGGCTATGGATCCCGAAAAAATCAAGGAAATCATGGATTGGCTAGCCCCTTAGAATGTGACTGAAGTAAGGTCTTTATTAGGATTAGATATATATTATAAGAGGTTTATTAAGGGATTTTCCAAGATTGGTCGTCCCATCACCTCATTGCATAAAAAAGGGATGAAGTTTGTATGGTCAACACAATGTGAGGCCAACTTTCAGAAGCCGAAACACCTCTTGAACAATGTCCCTTTCTTACTCTGCACTTATACTTGCGACATATGATTTTCTATGGGAATATGATTTTCGGAGTCATTATGTGAGAGGGACATATGATTTTCTATGAATCAAGGAAGATAAATGAGCATGAGCAATGATATGTCACTCATGACTTGGAGCTTGCATCCATAGTGCAAGTGCTAAAGATGTGGAGACATTACCTACGTGGAAGGAGATTTTTCTTGATTACATAACATTATGGAATGAAGTATATGTTTGATCAGCCAAAATTGAATGCCAAGAATGCCAGGTGGATGGCATTGACCAGTGAGTTTGATTTTGAGATCAAACATATAAAAGGGAAATAAATTTGAGTGGTAGATGCACTCAGCCGAAGTGTGTAGAAAATACACTTAGGAACAACAACAATGTGTGAATATGACATTAATCAAATAATCAAACTTCTCTTGTAAGGTGATAAGCATTTTAACATGGTAAAAGAAATCTTGCAGCAAGAACTAAACTTGAAAAGTATGAGGAATATCATCTCACAACATTTTTTGTTGTTGTTGTTGTATAACAATAGGTTATATGTACCGGATTCAACAGAGATGGACACCTCATTATTTATGAGTTTCATAAGAGACCTTATGTGGTTCATCCTGGTTATCAAAAAATGATAACACAACTGTATTATTGGCCAGGAATGAAAAAGGACATTGTAGAGTATATTTCAAAGTGCCTGGATTGTCAATAGGTCAAAGTTGAACATAAGCACACTGTAGGATTATTGCAACCATTGCAATTTCTAGAATGGAAGTGGGAGACCATCTCCATGTAATTCATCAGAGGATTGCCAAGAAAAACTAAGCAACACAATGCAATCATGGTAGTGGTGGATAAATTGAGCATG
>ML809373.1:375016-398618 GCA_009831015.1 Picea engelmannii
TACATTTCCCTCATAAAAGAGGGTTTCCTTCTAGGGAAAAAAACCCTAACATAATCTCTACCGTTAGATCTGCGACCTTATAATGAACGGTCCAGATTTACAATGAAATTACAATATACTTTTACAAGGCAATTTTTGCTTCGAGGGCTTCACCCCCGAACCCCCGCTGGGGGCCCGCTTGCCCCCAGACCCCCCATCCGGGGGGATAGCCCCCCCGGACCCCGCAGAGGGGGTACCCCCACTCTGCACTCCCCCGCATGGGAGAGTGTACATACTTATGGGGTGTAAATACTTCATGGGGTATAAACACGGCTGAAAGCAAGGACCTCTGAATCAGGAAGATAATCAGGCTCCACAACCAACACGCCCTACCCACAAGAAACCAATTAATGGAATCATATCGGGTAGTTGGAGTAGTTATGACTACCATCAAATATTATACTCAGAATATTGAAGGGTAGGCCACAACTGTCAGCCATAAGTACTCAAAATTTCCCCTTCTATTCGAGAGCTTGACCCTAGGGGTTTTCTTTTGATAGAAGTGAGTGGGGAACCCAAGGAACAAAGAGAATGTTATAATTGAGGAAAATGAATGAGGAGGAAGAGGGAATGGACACACAGACACATAAAATCACACATAGATAGAACATACACGAGGGTGGAAATAAATTCACCCTCAGTCAGTTGGTTGGTTGAAGTTTAAACAGATAAGTATTTCTTAATGTACCCTGTAGTTGTATGTAAATTAATTTGAATTGCATCATGTTCTCTGTTGATACTAAGAGTGGGGTGAATCAATATCAAGTACAATTTAAAAACCTTTTCAAATTATACTTAAACCATTCAATTATATCCAATGAGAAATTAACAATAGTATAAGAGTTACACCAATACACCATAATACACCATGCACAATATATGAGAAGTAATCAATAGTTATTGTTCAAGGGAAGTAATGACTTCCATAGGTAGCTACAACTTCCAAATATAAAGGGAGGGATAAAAATCCAAGAGGAAGATACAATACTCCAATATCAAGAGAGGGTTGAGCTCTCCATCCTTGCCCCTTCCTTCCACCCAAGAATATATGAGAGATAATAAAACTTTACATTAAATCATCACCATCAACCAACCATCACATAGAGCCTGATAATGCTTCCTGAGAATTCTTCAACTTTTGTAATTATTCAATTCTTGGAATATTATGATCCTGTAGATAATGTTACTCAATGTACTCTCTGAAACTCCTCCAAGTTTCACTCCTTGAATCCTCCCAAAAAATAAGTTATAGAAAGAATGGTAGACTTTATTCAATTTTGGTTTATTCAGGAGAGCGAACTTGTACAGAATCCCCCCCGCTCAATATTTAACATCATATTCTGAAATTTGCACACAAGAAACTATAGTCCATAATATTTCCAATGAAATTGGTCCCACTTCATTTGAATTCTCTATGAAGAAGTTATGTCTGTTTTACCTGGAACACCTGTTTATTGACTAGCTTCAGGACTAGTCAAAAACCCTATCTTCCACAGAGTGTATCTCCATAATTGTAGTGAATAAAGAGATGAAAACTTTACCACACGTACCTTGATAATTATTCTCACTACCATGGAAATTTCACCATCTAAATCATTCTAAAAAAAAGTTATAGCTAAAATGGTAAGATGACCTGAAAATAACATACCATAGAACACATCACCAAAAGACTTCATCCTCCCTTGAAATTCGACCTTCTTTACTTATGATTTCCTCTGAAATTAGACTTTTGTATCAAATGAATGTATAATGATATTTATTTATACCATTTAAGTCACTTCCTTTTAACATTAGGGCCGACCTAACACTTTCTTATTTTGTAATTCTTTTCTTTAATTATCTTCAGGGCCTACATGTACTTCCTTCTTCAATTCACTTTGTCATCTTCAAAAATTCATTTCTCTTCAACCATGAGGATCCACATGACGTGCCACATACCACTGGAAACAACATGATATATACTATCCATCCATGGGTGTTGTATCTACATGTGCATTTTCCTTCATTTCCAAATACCTTCATCAATCTTGCAGTCCAAAACCAATGACTAGGGTTGACATCAATGGAAACGGCCAATCTTCCAACAATATCCCCCTTTTTCATTGATGGCAACACTCATGCTCCCCCTATCATCATGATCCAAATTTCTCTCCCCCTTTGACATCAATGGAAAAGGGTAGGGATTCTCCCCCTGAGTTCAATGACATAATGTGACCTTCTTCTTTGGGGCTGCTCCCCCTGAACATGTGGCAGTCAATAATACTTCATCCTTATTTTTGTTCTTTGGGACTTTTTCTTCCTTGGAATTATTTTGTGTGGATTCTGTCTTCTCTCTCTTCTTCATGTCTAGGATGCATATGTTGTTCGGAATTTTTGTTGCAGTTGCAACCAATCTTCCTGAGTTATTTTATCTGATTTTACATTTTCGAGAGTCAAATGTAAGAGTGTATCCTTGATCACACATTTTACTAACACTAAGTAGATTATGCTTCAAGTCTTCAACCAATAGGACATTCTTTGCTTTTACATTTTTTCTTCCAAGATCTACTATACCTTCTACAAGTATTCCAGAAGATGAGTCATCTCCAAATGCAACATTGCCACCCTTTCTCTTCAAGCTGATGAATTTGTCTTGATTCCCGGTCATGTGTGAAGAACATCCACTGTCTTTGTACCATTCATCTTCTTCTTTACATTCTTCAACGGTTAATGCTATTCAAAAATCTTCATTGTTTGTAATATCTTTTCTTCTCCATACTGTGGTTGGCATAGGGACATCTTCATTCATATATATGCAATCTCGTGTTTTGTGACCAAGATAATTACATTTGTAGCATACAATATTTTTTTCCATCAATGGGGAAAATGAATTATAACATTTGTTGAAAATCCACGATTATTTCCATATCTTCTATTTACAACATTCATGTTTATTGCATAGTTGTTCCTTTCATTGATTCTGCAATCAATTGCCTTATGTCCAAAATTTTTGCAAGTATAACAATGACCAAGAAAGAAATTTTGATATATGGGAGTAAGTGACCTTCTTTGTGATGTAGTCCATCTGGGTTCATGATATACCCTTCTGTAGGTTCCTTCATACCGATTGAAGATTCTTTGATTCCTAAAGGTAGGAGGTCTTCTTGGATATTCATCTCTTTTGTAATTATTCCTTCTTTCTGGTATCCTGGTCCACTTCTTATCAACTGTCTGTGTAGCTCTTTCTTCAACCTTCTTGTTGGTATTTGCATTTTCTTTGTATGAAGTTTCACCCATGCATCCAAGATGTGTTAATTCTTTTGTCACTTGAGAGTTTCTTAAGCTCTTCCTTAATGAGACAACTTCTTGTTCAAGTTTCCCATAATCTTCTTCTTTCTTCATCATTTGTACCTTCTTTACTTCTCCTATTCTTCTTGCTTCTTCAAGTAGATTTTTAAAGGAAATGGTTTCTTCTCTTAGTTTCTCAAAGTCTTCTAATTGTTTCTTCAATCTTACAACTGTCTTTTCATAACTACCCAATTCACTTCTTAGTTTTCTACGCATGTCTTTGAGATTGCTATTTTCAATCTCAACATGCTTCAATTTTTTAAGATTCTCATCTTCTTGTTGAATCATTTTCACTTCATGATTTTCTTCTTATTCATTGTCATCTCTTTCAATCCTTGGATGAGGAAATTCAAATTCAACATGTCTTACTCCTTCACAATTAAAGCAAAAGAACTGACCTCTATTTGCTTCATTGAAATCTGAGATGTTGAAATTTACTTCAACTTCTTCTTCTTCTTCTTTTGCTTCTTCCCTTTCATAAATGTCTTGTAGCTTGTCCCAAATATCTTTTGCTGATACAAATGATCCCACCTCGGATTTCAATGAATCTGTCAATCCATCCAGGATGGTATCTATTGCCAATTTATTATTTCTTTTTGCTTCTTTTTGAGCTGCAGTCTTTGGTTTCTTCAAAGCATTGTATCCTGAAGCAATTGAGAACCAAACATCTGCCCAAGAGATTTCAAATAAGTTTCCATTCTATTACTCCAGTATTCAAAATTGCTTCCATCAAATGGTGGAATCCCATTTGGAATTTTGTCTTCCATTTCTTCTTAGGATCTTCCTTCCAGTGGTTAAACTGTACTGAAGGTAACTTGCTTTGATACCAATTGTTGATACTGAGAGGGGGGTGAATCAATATCAAGTACAATTTAAAAACCTTTTCAACTTATACTTAAACCATTCAATTATATCCGATGAGAAATTAACAATAATATAAGAGTTACACCAATACACCACAATACACCATGCACAATATATGAGAAATAATCAATAGTTATTGTTCAAGGGAAGTAATGACTTCCAAAGGTAGCTACAACTTCCAAATATAAAGGGAGGGATAAAAATCTAAGAGGAAGATACAATTCTCCAATATAAATATAGGGTTTACCTCTCCATACTTGCCCTTTCCTTCCACCCAAGAATATATGAGAGACAATGAAACTTTACATTAAATCATCACCATCAACCAACAATCACATAGAGCATGATAATGCTTCCTGAGACTTCTTCAACTTCTGTAATTATTCAATTCTTGGAATAATATGATCCTGTAGATAATGTTACTCAATGTATTCTCTGAAACTCCTCCAAGTTTCACTCCTTGAATCCTCCCAAAAAAGAATTTATAGAAAGAATGGTAGACTTTATTCAATTCTGGTTTATTCAGGAGAGCGGACTTGTACATAATGCCCCGTGCTCAATATTTAACATCATATTCTGAAACTTGAAAAAAAATAAACTACAGTATGTACTATTTCCAATGAAATTGGTCCCAATTCATTTGGATTCTCTATGAAGAAGTTATGACTATTTTACCCGGAACACCTGTTTATTGACTAGCTTCAGGACTAGTCAAAAACCCTATCTTCCACAGAGTGTTTCTCCATAATCGTAGTGAATCAAGAGTTGAAAATTTTACCAAAGGTACCTTGATATGTCTTCTCACTACCACAACAATTTAACCATCTGAATTGTTCTAGAAAAAAAGTTATAGCAAAAATTGTAAGATGACCTGAAAATAACATACCTTAGAACACATCACCAAAAGACTTCATCCTCCCTTGAAATCCGGCCTTCTTTACTTCTGATTTCCTCTGAAATTCGACTTGTGTATCAAATGAATGTATAATGATATTTATTTATACCATTCATGTCACTTCCTTTTAACATTAGGGCCGACCTGGCACTTTCTTATTTTGTAATTCTTTTCTTTAATTATCTTTAGGGCCTACATGTACTTCCTTCTTCAATTCACTTTGTCATCTTCAAACATTCATTTCTCCTCAACCATGAGGATCCACGTGACGTGCCACATACCAATGGAAACATCATGATGTATACTATCCATCCATGGGTGTTGTATATACATGCACATTTTCCTTCATGTCCAAATACCTTCATCAATCTTGTGGTCCAAAACCAATGACTAGGGTTGACATCAATGACAACAACCAATCTTCCAACATTCTCAATGTTAGCTTCATATTTTGAATATATGATAAACATGAGTTTAAATGGTGTAAAGTAATCTCTTTCAAAAAGGTTAAATGATTTTTTATAATGCATGTGCATGGGAGGTTAGTGAAGGCATGCAATCTTGTGTTTCCTAAGCCTTTGAATGGAAAGTTTACACGATGAGAAAATCTTCACTATGAGGGCCATGGTGAAGTTCAACTTATGTATTGAGTAAGTGGGTTAAAATCCCGAGGGATTAGAGTTAAAACCTTTTGTGGATAATGAGAAGGAAGTTTTTGGGTCGGTAAGCCATGAAATAAATATTAACCCTATTGAATCCCCATGAAAATACAACAGGAAACTTCAATCGTTGATTTGGTGAGAAGAGTTGATCTCGACCTTTTATTGGAAATCTAGGCTTTGGAGAAAGCCTATCAGAAGGAGGACTTATCGGAAAAACCAAAAGACATTGTCATGGTGAATTTATTGATAGGAAAGTCCTGAGTTGATGAGAGCCATTGATTACCGGGAGGGTAAGCCGACGAGATCTGGGCCATATATCTGTCATTCATTAAGTCGATAATCTTTTCAGAGAGGAAAAATTCAAGAAATTTTGCATGGGATGAGCGGATGGAACTCCTGATGGGAGAAACACAATGACTAAAAACCTAAGAATGGTAAGAGTTGTAGATCTTTCGACTATTCAGACGATGATATCTGAGCCAATGTATCTGATGAGGGTCCAGCCCAAAGAAAAATCCTCATCTAAGTGGTAGTTTCGGTTAACTATCGGGGGATTAGGTGATATGAGGGATTCCCAACCGTTAGATGTGAGGGTCTGATGATCATTGGATCCATTGAATGATTCCAGTTTGGGAAGATTTGTTCGAGAGAATCACAAGGCAACAAAAAGTGAGTGTATCCCGATGGTGGAATCCTGAGTGGGTGAGAACCATTGATACATTGAAGAGATATTTCGACAATATCTCATCCGTAGATTTTGTCATAGACCCTACCTGTCGAGTGTTTAGTGGAGAACGAGTGTGACTTTTAACCACTGCACGGTTCAAAGGTTTCGAGTGAATCTAGTCCATAGATTTTTCCTAGTTCCTAATTGTTGGATCTGTCGGGGACAAGATTGTCAGAAAGAATGGATCGTGGAATAGATTGGGGGTTTCATAACCTGTTTTCCCAATGGGAGAGGATTCTGAATCATCATTAGTTGTTGATTTTGCTCGAGCTAAGTGAGTCCAATCTGTTCATCTCAAAATCTTACCTTCTAGGTTGTGTAATCACATTCTGTCAAAGGTTTGTCGAGGGGAAGGTGACGCGTTTGAGGACATGTCATTGCCATGATATCACACACGCTATCCTGTGAAGTGGTGCATATGACGTGGAATAAGTCTATGTGAGCACCACGCGGGGATATAGGTTGAGAAGAAGCATATAGAATTGAGACCTGAAGTATAGTGAGAGGAGAAATTTTGACATCCCACCAACGTAAGTAAGGTTTATGGGGTCGATTATGCTACAAAAAAAAAGATTCTTTTCGCACGATAAGGAGTTTTCTCCTACACAGTGTTTCAAACCCAATTTTTTTTATTCATGACACATGGTGTATCGTACATGATTTGAAGGAAGGTGTGACACAAGATGCATCACACCCAAAGATAAAAGCGTTGTGACACAACACACAACGTGGAACACGTATTCATGTATTTCCATACTTTCATGATAAATTTTGATTCCAATCTCCATTTTGGCCATACCTTATACTATTGGAAAGGTCTCTCCTAGATCTATAAATTTTTTGTTATAATATTTGATGATTTATCATTGTTTGTTTCATATTTTTGAGGTAAATATATAGTGTCATAAACCATGAAAGGAGATCAAAATTAGGGAAGTAAATTTGAATACCCTGCTACAATATCAATGGTATGGTTGATAAATTTTCTGTAGTAAAATTTAAAGTCCCAATTTATATATCTTATGATGATGACACCTAAGTACCACTTGGATATGTTGTGGATTTAGAATGAGGATGGAAGGAAAAGGCATGAGAGAAAAATCACGGAATTTGTTTTTTGTCATGTGGCCATTTTTAGAAGTGTCTAATTACTAAAGTTAAAGTACAACTCAATTGGAGTCTATTGTTCCCAAAATTGAAAAATCATATTAAGAGATTCATGCATGGGACCTCCCATCTCAAAATGACTAAAAGAGAAACACGTGTTTCCACATTACAACTTGCGGGACAATTTATTTAAAGTAGTCTGGAAAATAGAATGTTTGGCATGCATGAGTTGAAACTTTCAATTCACTAGAGATTTAGCGCATAAGATTTTGCATAGCTATTTTTTGTTTTATTTTATAATCAGACTAGTTTGACTTTATAAATAAGAGAGTTGACCTCTTAGAAAGCATCTTTTGGCTCTAAAACAATTCAAGGAGGATTGTAGCTCAGAATTAGTTCAAGCTTAAACCAGATTCTCTTTTGGAGTCAAGGAAAATTTTGGCTAAATATTTCTTTGTGTATTGATTCTTATTCGTGGATTATTCTTCTCTTTAATTAATGTTGCAGATGTCAAGGATTTCAATTCTTCTTAGTTATCTTGTGTGATTCATTAAATTACTGGGTGTTATTTTCCGTATACTTTATTAATTATTTTCTTATCTTTCATAATGTTTGTTTATCCTTTAATACATTGATTATTGTAGAATTATTTATGTAATTGATAATGGATCATATGGAAAACTATTTTGTGATTCCTAGGAGTATTCCTATATTTATATCTCTCTGTATAATTATATTTTAGAGATACAAAGTTACAGGGTTATTTCCACCCACTGTTTCCAAATGTTATCGTTTAGGAGTAGAGGTTTCCTCTTTCTACATTTTATATTTTTTGAAAGTTATCTTGCAGTAATACTTCTTCATATAATTAGTTCTTAGAGAATTAAAATCTATTGGTCACTTTCATTTATTGTTCCTAAGGGTTATTCTTTAGTAATATAATTCTTCAAACTCTTTAGATTATTTTTATTTCTTGCATTAGTTATATAAATCATAAAATCATAAAAAGAGCATAAAGACACTTTTAATTGATTCATGAGGATTATTCCATCTCAAACATGGAAGGGTTTAACTTAGCCTCTTTATTGGGTTTAATCCCTACTGTTGAGCATTGGGAATCCATCCCCCTCAATAGGACCTTTCTTGGAGACATCTTCTTTTGATCACCTCAAGCTCGTTCCTTTTTTCACGAGAAACCTTATAGTTGTTTCCTTGCTATGGGCTTACCCCAAGAATTATTGTTGGAGTTCCCTCATCATGACAATTATCTCAATATCTAGGAGTATGATTATGTTAACTACAACGAGAATTATGAATTCAATGAATTGTCCCCCAAAATGTTGGTTATTAAATTGGTTATTTTTCTTCAACCTAACAAATTATCAATTACAATATAATTAATTTACAATACAATATTATACAACATAGAAAAATAATCGAAAAAATATCCATTCCATGTAAACCCAAAAAAACAAAACATATAAGAAAAGAAACATTGATAACCTGAACCTTTCTAAAAAGTAATAACCTACATACTTATCTCAATCATAACAGATTACAATCACTTCATAACTCATTATTTTTACGATAACATAGCTCAACAATAACTTCTAACATAATTGTCAATTGGGTATAGCTTGTATGGTTGTGAGGAATGATTGTTATCCTCCCCACCTGGGTTCAATTCCCTTAAAAATGACATGAATAAGAATATTGGTCTAATGGCTTCGAGCCTATATGTAATGGAAACTATCATTTGATTCAATTGAATATCAAGGAAATTGCTTTAAAAAAAAATAAAAAAATTCTAACATAATTCTTATTACATTTCTTAACTTATATCTCATTTATTTATACATGCTAATCACTTGCATTATGGCTTGATGCCTAGGCAAACACATATCTTGCTTGTTTTGATTAAAAGAAGGACTTGTTCAAGGAAAATTTGAGGCTTTATACCCAACAAACCCAACATGTGAGACTAGTCAAAATAAATTAATGTCAAGACATAAATCACACATAAATCACATGACATTTAAAAACCACTCATGAGACATTTAAAATTGATCTAAATGAGTTTATCATATCAACTATTTCAATGACATCAACATTTAAATGTTACAAAAGTGTGGTAACAATCAAGTACTGTCTTCACACAAAGTAATTGAACATTATATATGGAAAAAATTTAGAGGCTAAATTTTCATGATTTTTTTCCAAAAATATATTCTCCAATTTCCGTTTTTTCTAAAATGATTCACTCGAATTCTATAAGATAAAAGTATTTTACTCTAAAATTGCCAAAAAAATCTAGAAATTATATGAAATCCTCAGAAATTTGAATATTTTTACAAAAATATCACCAAACATTTAATAGTTGGAATTTCAAGAATTAGTAAGATTTGCTATGGTTTCTACACTTAAAAAAAGTATGGATCTTTAAAATTGTATATAGGTATGCATGTATTTTTTCGATGGAATGCACATCCCGAGAAACACTCCCGACACTTACTCTCATTCCAAGGATGACATTCGTGGTAAACTAGCCGGTTGTAGTTTTGACAACTTAACTTGACAGGGACATCGAGTGAGGCCCATAATATCCATAGAGATAACATCCCAGGGACTTGACCATGTGACCACTTGCTTGTAATTCACAACGCTCAACTCGGGCTAACCCACCAATATATATATATATATATATATCATCCATGTGGTATCTTTAATGCAAGATCATTATGGCAGCGAAGGAAGCCTGCGCCAATGATATTTAATGCTATAAGGTGGTATCCTTATTAAACCAAGGATTATATCTTCATAGCTTTTGATTAGAAGAAGGCATATTATAACACGATGAGGTAAATTCCAAGGAGTTTAGCTTGAGTGATTGAGAGAAAAACCGTTATCATCCCTATTTAGGTTCAAATCTCGCTTTGTGACATGTAGCTCTTTGTGAGCTTATATTGTTGAATATCACGAATATCTAAAATTGTTGACAAATCCTTAAGTCTTTGCAGAATCTATATTATCTTGGATACCATCCTTAGAGTAAGGAAAAGTTCCCAATGAATTTCCCTAAAAATATATATAATCCAATTAAAAATACTCTAAAGATTATGATTATCATAAATTTTTTCGAAAACCACAAGGGAAGAGACGAAGAGACAATATATGAGACAACAAATTCACATGTAAATATGAAGAGAACAACAACATAATATATTAACATGTGGGAGAGTTACCAAGTAAAGAAAGCAGAAAGAACCCTACGAAAAACTCCCAATTCTAAATAATAAATAAGAAAACATCTCTTTAAATTTTTTAATACCTCTACCTAGGACAATGAGACAAAACTATTAATATCTCTCCCTAGGACAATGAGACAATACTATTCCATTTTAATAAGGTTAACATTTCAATGACATAGTGATATCCTTCACATAAATGAAAATGAAAAGAAATAACCAAAATTCTAATTATTGAGCTATTTCAAGTATGGCTTTTCAAAGCACATTGCTTATGATGGAGATCCCAAATTCATATGAAAAATTCTAAAAACAATTCATAGGAAAACTCTAAAAAGTTTTGTTCAAAGCTCTTGACATATTAACTTTCAATTAGGAGATTGATTACAATCTTATTAGTGAATGAAAGTATCAAATTAAATGATGGAAGATATGCTAAGTAATCCATACATTGGAAAGATTTATATTTGTGGATTTTTCTTAGATCAATTTAAAGTATGGGAGAATATGTATGAGACCATTGATAGATGTATGCTTGTGACTATGATATTGAAAACTTTGAAAGTGAAACACCATTAATAGATATATGCTTGTGACTATGATATTGAAAACTTTGAAAGTGAAACTCAAATATACTTAGAGATATTACAAAGGTTGCAAGGTGAATAAATAATGTAAAAAGAACATGAAAATGGATTAAAAAAGAGTCATGTTAATAAACTACAATTCTTAGATATTGATAAAGTTTATTACTACCGTCTATTCTAATTTATATATTAATTTATATTAGTACTCAAATTTGATCAATTACAAAAAGTATAATGACATAAATAAAATGGAAGTACTAAATTTCGAGAAAATCTATAACAATAAAAATATGTGAAAACAAGACTATGCATTGGGATTGCCAAAAACATCTCAAAAAGAAAGAAGTGGGTAGAGAAAATGAGTTGAAATCACATCTCAACCATTTAGAACAGCATAAGATTGTTGCTATAATCACCCTTTCTCAACATATCTTTTGAAAATATTGTTGATGGTTGTGCCTAAAGTAGGATGTGTGTCCTAAAGAACATATGCAAATTGTTGCAATCATAAATGTTTGTGGTAGCTAGCTAGGGGCTAAAAAAGTGCTACGTGGAAGCCAATCCTTAACAATTATTACTTTGTGTTGAAGACCAATTATTTAGAAGAATAGATGCAAGGTTGTTAGATTAGTGTACCTTGGGTAGTATTCTACAAGGTTGGGAATATGCATGATAGATTTGGGTACTTTAGTTACAAAATCATGACATACTTAGCAAATCTGTACACCATTGATTTATGTGTAGCATGATGGTTTGTAGATGAGGGTGCAACAATATAATAGACTAGGGAGTACACCACTACTTTTGTAGGCTTCCAACATTTAGGATGCATGCATGCATGTGCCAACCATAGATACTCAGTAGTTCACATGCGTTAAATAGCTTTCATGTTGTTTTTAAGTCAAGTAAAAAATAGTGCATGCAATTTCATGTGTTAACTTCAGTTTTATTAAACATTTTTCTAATTTTATTTTAAGTTTAAGTTTAGTTAGGTGCATATAGTATATTAGCTAGGGTGGAGGTTTCAAGGAAGTCTTATCTCTTCCTTGAAGTGCACTAATTACAATCTTTCCATCCTGCAAAGATAAGGGTGTAATGGATCTATGAATCAAATATATTTTTGTGACACTAACAATACTTTCTTACTGTTATATAAAGAAGGTAGGGGTATGGATCTTGTTTATTCACATTTTAGTAGCAACCAACATATTAGTTCATTGATGTTTTCTTGTATCAAATTTCATTCCAAAATTAATGAGAAAACAATATTAGGTTTTGACATTGCAACTATTGAGTTTTCATTATATCTTTTTTGTAGTATAAGTTTATAGATTCTAGCATTATTAGAGTTGCAATTTTGAGTAGCTTTGACTGTATATCTATCTAATTTTATGTAGGAACTATTTTAGAGTGTATAGTTTGTTTACCATGGTCTAGAAAACTTAACATGACATCAAAGCATAGTTTCTAAAATCTTCCAAGTTTCGTGTATGGAGAAACAAGATATCTAGAGTATAGAGCTAGCAAAGGGTTTCAATGGGCAGTATGTCCAATCTTTAGCGATTGAAGCATAATTGTGCTAGTGATCGACATGTGGATTGATAAGGGTTTTGGGGTGTGAAACCCTAATTTTGATCTAGTGACTATAGATTGTAGCTTGTTTGAAGTAGTGGCAACACCTTGTATGTGAAAGAGTCACTTGTTGGAGGGAGCCTCCAACTTTGTGTCATGGAGGTTGAGATTGTAGAACCTTTTGGAAATGGTAGAATTATGGTACCTTGTGGAGAAGGTGGTTGCATCACCTATAGATCACAATGATTTGGTAGTATATAACAAGAAGGCAGTTAACATAAAGTGAATCTTATTGGATTCAGTGAATGAGCACTCGATCCCTCATATCGCCAAGAAAGAACTGCCAAGACATATACAATCCCCTGGGAACCTTCTACTGTAGTGTAAATGTATCCAAGAAGATACCCCTGAAGAACAAGCTCACTCTATACACATAAGAAAATAAGATACAGTAGCAAGCTATCTTATGAAGGTAGCATCAATGAGAAATCAAATCACTACAATTGGGGACATAGTTGCGGATAATGAGCTAGTTTGGATTTCTATGAATGGATTTAGTCCAACATGATGCAGGAGCATCGCAATTACCAAAGCGAGTGTGGAGCCAGCGCATGTGTTTTTAACACATGACATATTGCTTTGAAAAAACTTCTTTTTGGAAATGAAGCACCAAACCTTCATGGAACCATTTATGAAGGAGCGCCTTTTGTATATTGTATCAGACCTCGAGCCATACGCTCTTGTCTGAAGTAGATAGGAGGCATTTAATAGATTTAATGCTAGTAGAAAGGATTTTAAGTCTAGATTTGATAGTTTAGAGATTCGAGTATGATGCAGGAGCATCGCAATTACCAAAGCGAGTGTGGAGCTAGCGCATGTGTTTTTAACGCATGACATATTGCTTTGAAAAAATTTATTTTAGGAAATGAAGCGCCAAACATTCATGGAACCGTTTAAGAAGGAGCGCCTTTTGTATATTGTATCAGACCTCGAGCCATATGCTCTTGTCTGAAGTAGATAGGAGGCATTTAATAGATTTAATGCTGGTAGATAGGATTTTAAGTCTAGATTTGATAGTTTAGATATTCGAGAAGGAAAACGGATATAGACACCATCATTGTACCATTATAACATAATGGAAGCATTCAGGAAAAGAGAAGAGAAAGCAGAGAATAGTGTATGAAGAACACCCATGTACAGACATTTGAATTAATAGAAGAAGTTCTGATTCAAACTCATGGCTGGTGTTGTTTCTCTGTGTATATTGTTTATGTGCTCATGAATGTTTGCTTCTTGATATGCATTTACTGTGTATATGCTGTGCATGTGATTTCATGTTTCAATATGAAGTCTGAAGGGGAGATGGAATGAGTTTCAATTGTTTCTCTGTCTGAGCTAGGAGATTCCTGCAAGGTGTGCAGTTGAATTCATCCACAAGGAGTGCGTTGATGAAGGCTCAGTAGGTTAACTTTTGTTCTCATTCACCCAGAAGAGGAAGTGGGTTGTTGAAGCCGTGCAAGGAGTGCGCAGGCTGAAGAAGAAGTCTCAGTTCTGAATCTGAGCAAAGGGATATTGAAGACTGTTGCTGCAGGAAGTGCGCAGAGTCGGAAGGATTCAACACTTGGGGAGTTGTTGAATGTTGAGCGCAAGGAGTGCGCGCAAGTTCCTCTGAAAGAATCAGAGTGGAAAATCTCAGGAGGTATAGTACCTTCATGACATCGATAATGAAGAGCACAAGAGTTTTGTGCCAAGGAGAGTCCGAGCAGGAGGTGCAAGTGCAGGTGTCAGAGGACAAGTTCTGAGAAAGAACATTTAGCCTTCTCAAGAAATCTTCAAGGAGGGAGAAATCGATGGTCAGGATTCGCAGAGGAGATTGACGAAATCCTGTCAATCATCAGATCTCGAGAAGTTGTGCGGGGTTAAGCCCAGGGGTACAGAGAATAAGTCCCGACCGAAGTTATCGGGATACCAGAGTCATCGGGTTTTCAAGGGACAATGATTGAAGGCCTTGAAAGTCTCGAAATCCCGAGAGCGGATCTCAGCCGTTGATCTTGGCAGGATATGTGTCGAGGAGCCAGGGAGGCATCGGAGTTCGTCTCATCGGAGAATCGAAGTTTCCGAGGCCATAGAAAACTTGCATATAGGAATCGCGATCCACGATTTCCTGACGGGAGTTTTGAGCCGTCCATTGGCGAGGACGCGTGGCAGGAGATCCGAACGAGTCAGTGTTTGGAGGCATCGGAGTTTTCGCAGGCAAGGAGTTTGCGCAACAAGAAATCGCGATCCGCGATTCCTCGATAGAATCAGAGCTGTTGATCTCAATAAGGATATGTGGCAGGAGATCCTGGAGAGTCGGGTTTCGTCATTTCGGGGTTTCCGCATACAAGGGAACTGTCACATTAGAAGTTGCGATTTCGCGATACCCGATAAGGCGACGAGGGAACGGTGACATGGAGGAGAGAGTTCGCACGTGCATCGGGGATCGAAATATCGGGGTTCTCGGTAACGAGAAACTCACGATAGGAGAAGTCGCGAAGTCCCGAAACGCAACGGTCCCACAGGCACAACACTTCAGTGGAGGACATGTGTCATCCGCATTGGAGATCAGGACTTGGAAGGGTCTGTGAACAAAGGTTACGGGAATCATGATATCCCGGAACGCGATTTCCTGATCACTACTGGAGTGTGGGCCAGAGGCACCAGAGCATAGGACAGGTGTTGGAAAGTCGAGCCTTGCAGTAGGTCGACGCCAGGTGGCATCGGGAATCGGAGGATCGAAGATCCTGAGGGTGTGAGTTCGACACATTTCCCTTCCGCGAATTTCAAAATTCCGACGGGGGGGAACACGTGGTCTCGTGGATGCGCAGGTCACGTGAGAAGGAGCTAGCCGGAGGGATCTAAGGGCGCAGCAAGTGCCATCGGGAATCGGGGATTTGCGAGGCAAGTTGGCTACGACCTCGTAAGGGCTGATTTCCCGACGGGGATATTCCCGACATAAGAAAGGAACACGTGGATGTATATTTATTGGGTTCGGGGATTTGTAAGTACCGATCCCGTGAATTCAAGGCTCGCGATCAAGCGAGACCCGATTTCCCGATTTGGAGTAGGGAGACCGGAAGAGGCATTTTGTGGGTGTTGAGAACTTCCGATAAGGGATTTGAAGAGCGTTTCAGCTCTTCGGGCCGAGAGAAGAGAAGGTCCTATGGGAGCGAACGTGCTGGGTGGCGCGTTTGCATCAAGTGGTATCAGAGCAGATTTATTGTCTGTATATTTCAGGCAAGAGGACAGAATAAGAGAAGGAGCACTCTGATACACATCAAAGTGGTATTAGAGCGAGAAAATCTCTCTGTTTTCTGTAGCAGAGAAGAAAAGAAGATTTCACCATGCCGCCGAGGAGAGAAAGACAGTCACCCGATCCAGAGGATAGGGGAAACCCGAGAGGAAGAGGGAGACAAGCACAAAATACAGAAATGGAGAGGCAGATACGTGATCTCCGAGCGAGATTAGAAGATATGGAAGCAGCGCAGAGATGCACAGCCAGTGCTGGAGATCTGAGTAACTCCGAAGGCGAAGTTGAAGTTGAACAACAAGGAGAAGTTGCAACCGAAGATGCAGCCAATGAGCGATTAATTAAGGCTATCGCTCGGATGAGTTCAAAAACAAAGATGGACATTCCAGCTTATGAAGGGAGTCTGGATGCAGAAGAGCTTCTAGATTGGATTAGAGCTCTTGACACCTACTTCAATTATGAAGACATCGAAGAGGATAAGAAGGTTAGGCATGCTGTCACAAAATTGAAGGGACACACAACATTATGGTGTGACGAGCTTCAAGCAGATAGATGTTCCAAAGGTAAGCAAAAGATAAAAATCTGGGATCGAATGATTGCGAAGATGAAGGCAAAATTCATCCCAAGGGATTATCAAATCACACTGTTCAGGAGAATGCAGAACCCGAGACAGAAGCTAATGACAGTAAAAGAGTATACTGAGGAACTCTACAAGCTAAATATCAGAGCAGGTCATTGGGAGAGCGATGATGAAAAAGTGGTCAGGTATATGAATGGCTTAAGATACGATATCTAGGATGAGATGAGTATGACGACCATCAGAACGGTGGAGGATGCGTATCAGATGGTGTTGAAAGCCGAAGAGAAGCTAAGTCGTAAGCCAACATAGCGAGGCCGAGGTAGGAGCCAGCCAAAAGGTAAGTCAGTTGCCCAAGATAGGTTCCAGAAATCCAAGGACGACTGGAAGAAGCCTCAGACTAGAAGGGAAAGAGGTGGAAGTTCACAACGAGGACAACATGCTGAACATCGAAGGCAGCAGACAGAACAAAGTGGAGGATACGCTGATAATAACACATTTCCTCGTACCATAGGTAGAGGAAGAGGCAGAGGTGGAGTCATCACATGCTTCACATGTGGAAAGAATGGACACAAGGCAACTGACTGTCTAGATAGGAAGAAGGATGGAGGAGAAGCTCACATCGGCGAGGCACAGAGGAGAGATGCTGAGGCAGAAGACGCAGCAGACGAAAGGTCGCTGATGATGCGTAAGGTTCTCTTAACACCCGAGAAGGAGGTGGAGGACACGGCTCAAAGAAATAGACTTTTCAGAACCACATGCAAGACCAAAGACAGGAAGTGCAAGGTTATTGTGGACAGTGGAAGCACAGATAATCTCGTTTCAACTGAGATGGTGGAGAAACTAGAACTGGAGACAACTGATCACCCGAGTCCATATAAAGTCTCATGGCTACAGAAGGGACATCAGGTAAGTGTCACTAAACAGTGCTTAGTTGACATCAAGATAGGAGGATACAATGATAAAATACTCTGTGATGTCATTTTTATGGATGTATGTCTTTTATTGCTAGGCAGACCATGGCAATATGACAGGAACGTAGTTCATGATGGGAAGATGAATACGTATACTTTGGAGAAGAATGGGAGAACACATATGTTACTTCCGATAAAATATAAGGAGGTGAAACCGGAAGTGAACAACAGGGTACTTCTCATGAGTGGGAAGGAACTTCTGGCGGAAGTAAAGAACAAGGAAGATCCACAATTCTTTGTGGTCAGGAAACCAAGGATCGTCTTGACTAGCACAAGAATGGACGATTTGCCTGAAGAAATTCAGGAACTGTTGGAAGAGTTCGCTGACATTGTGGTAGATGAATTGACTCATTCATTTCCACCGATGAGGAGTGTGAGTCATCATATAGACCTCATACCAGGATCCAGTTTACCAAACAAAACTGCGTACAGGTTGACGCCGTAGGAGAACAAAGAAGTTAAAAGGTAGGTACAAGAACTGTTGGATAAAGGGCTGATCAGGGAAAGTTTAAGTCTGTGTTCCGTTCCAACGGTACTGAGTCCAAAGAAAGATGGAGGTTGGAGAATGTGCACTGATTCCAGAGCCATTAACAAGATAACCATTAGGTACAGGTTTCCATTACCACGGATGGATGACTTGATGGACTGTTTAAGTGGAGCCAAATTTTTTTCAAAGGTTGATTTGAAAAGCGGATACCATCAGATTCGCATGAGGGAAGGCGATGAGTGGAAGACAACCTTCAATACCAACGAAGGACTGTATGAGTGGCTAGTCATGCCATTTGGCTTGACGAATGCACCAAGTACCTTCATGAGATTAGTGAATGAAGTGCTGAAGGAATTCATTGGTAAGTTTGTCATTGTTTATCTAGATGACATATTGATTTTCAGCAAAACAAAGGAAGAACATCTGAAGCATTTAGCTGGAATAATGAGGAAGCTACAACAAGAGAAGCTGTTGATCAACATGAGGAAATCTTCATTTATGAAGACAAAACTCATTTACTTGGGGTTTGTCATATAGGAAAATGAATTGAAGATGGATCCAAGTAAAGTGGAGGTAATTAAGAATTGGGCATCACCGAAAAATATTTTTGAGGTGAGAAGTTTTCATGGACTGGCTAGTTTCTACTGAAAATTCATCAGGAATTTCAGTGGAATTAGTGCAACAATGATGGATACTATCAAGAAAAGACATAAATCTTTTCATTGGACTGAAGAGGCAGAGAAGAGCTTCAATCTGTTGAAGTGGAAGATCACAGAACAACCGGTTTTGGTGTTGCCGGATTTTACGAAGGTGTTCCAGGTAAAATGTGATGCAAGTGGCTTTGCCATAGGAGCGGTCTTGATCCAGGAGGACAGACCAATTGCATATTTCAACGAGAAACTGGATGAGGCAAAAGTAAAATACTCCACATATGACAAAGAATTTTATGCTATCATACAGGCATTGAAGAAGTGGAGGCATTACTTGATCCCGAAAGAATTTGTTTTGTATAGTGATAATCATGCATTGCAGTTTGTGACTCAATAGGAGAAGTTGAATCAGAAACATGCTAAATGGGTAGAGTATATGCAGAATTTTACATTTGTAATTAAACACATTCCAGGTACTGCTAACAAAGTGGCTGATGCTTTGAGCAGGAAGTGTTTGTTGCTGCAGGAGTTCCGAGTCAAAACATTGGGTTTTGAAAATCTTAGGGACATGTATGCAGGTGATGCAGATTTTGCAGAGGCATATGAGGCAGCTGAGAATCCAGTTCTCAGAGACAGAAGCCCATGGATAGACTGTATGATCCAGGAGGGATTGTTGTTCAGAGACAATCAATTATGCATTCCAAATTGCTCCATGAGGGAGAATCTGCTAAAAGAGAAGCACAGTGGTGGATTAGCAGGACATTTTGGCCATGACAAGACATTTGCAAAGCTGAGCAAAGCATACTTTTGGCCAGGAATGCGGTCGGAAGTCAAGAATTTTGTTGACAGGTGCAGAATTTGCCAGCATTCAAAGGGCATAAAACAAAATGCAGGATTCTATCAATCATTACCCATACCCGATAGGCTGTGGGATGAAATCAGCATGGATTTCATATTGGGATTGCCTAAGACGCAAAGAGGACATGACTCGATCTTTGTGGTGGTTGACAGGTTTTCAAAAATGGCACATTTTATCCCATGCTAGAAGACCAATGATGTGACTCATATCGCAAATTTGTTCTTCAAGGAGGTCATTCGACTTCATGGTTTACCCAGAAGCATAATATCGGACAGGGATACGAAATTCATTGGACATTTCTAGAGGACACTGTGGAAGAAGATGTGAACTAACTTGATGTTTAGTTCTGCCTATCATCCTTAGACGGATGGGCAAACAGAGGTGGTAAATAGAAGTCTGGGAGATTTATTAAGAAGCTTGGTGACAGAGCACCACAACAGCTGGGACAATGTGTTGCCACAGGCAGAGTTTGCATATAACGACTCAGTGAACAGGAGCACAGGAAAAAGTCCATTTGAGATTGTATATGGCAGACAACCAAGAGGAGTATCTGAATTGAGGGACTCAGAGCAGATAATGACTAAGAGCGCAAATGCTGAAGAGTTCGCGAAGGCGATGAAGGAACTTCACTGCAGGGTGAAGGAGCGATTGCTGGAATCAAACCAGGAATATAAGCGCAGAGCGGATCAACATCGGAGACAACTTCAGTTCAAGGTTGGTGATCTAGTTCTGGCACATTTGAGGAAGGAAAGGTTTCCAAGGGGAACATATAACAAGCTGAAAAACGAAGAAAATTGGGCCATGCAGAGTCCTAAAGAAATTGGGAGAAAATGATTATGAGATTGAGTTGTCAGATGAGATCGGAATATCTCTGACATTCAATGTCTCAGACTTATATCCATATAAGGTTGACGAAGTAGGAGCTGGAATTGATGAATAGCCAGAAATCCAGTGGCAGAAGCAGATGCCGATTGCAGAAAAGCCACAGATGGAGCGTATACTCGATAAGAGGGTCAACAAGAAGACCAGGCGGAAGAAATACTTCAAGTATCTGGTCAAATGGAAAAACCATCCAGTGGAAGATGCCAGCTGGGAGACGGAAGCGGAGATTCAGAAACATGGATAGACCTTGCAGGAGCTCATGGACAGGAGCCCATGAAATCTTTCAAACAAGGGAGTATGATGCATGAGCATCGCAATTACCAAAGCGAGTGTGGAGCCAATGCATGTGTTTTTAACACATGACATATTGCTTTGAAAAAACTTATTTTTGGAAATGAATCGCCAAACCTTCATGGAACCATTTATGAAGGAGTGCCTTTTGTATATTGTATCAGACCTCGAGCCATACGCTCTTGTCTGAAGTAGATAGGAGGCATTTAATAGATTTAATGCTGGTAGATAGGATTTTAAGTCTAGATTTGATAGTTTAGAGATTCGAGAGGGAAAACAGATATAGACACCATCATTGTACCATTGTAACATAATGGAAGCATTCAGGAAAAGAGAAGAGCAAGCAAAGAATAGTGTATGAAGAACACCCATGTACAGGCATTTGAATTAATAGAAGAAGTTCTGATTCAAACTCATGGCTGGTGTTGTTTCTCTGTGTATATTGTTTATGTGCTCATGAATGTTTGCTTCTTGATATGCATTTGCTGTGTATATGCTGTGCATGTGATTTCATGTTTCAATCTGAAGTCTGAAGGGGAGATGGAATGAGTTTCAATTGTTTCTCTGTCTGAGCCAGGAGATTCCTACAAGGTGTGCAGTTGAATTCATTTGCAAGGAGTGCGTTGATGAAGTCTCAGTAGGTTAACTTTTGTTCTCATTCACCCAGAAGTGGAAGTGGGTTGTTGAAGCCATGCAAGGAGTGCGCAGGCTGAAGAAGAAGTCTCAGTTATGAATCCGAGCAAAGGGATATTGAAGACTGCTGCTGCAGGAAGTGCGCAGAGTCGGAAGGATTCAACACTTGGGGAGTTGTTGAATGTTTAGCACAAGGAGTGCGCGCAAGTTCCTCTGAAAGAATCAGAGTGGAAAAGCTCAGGAGGTATAGTACCTTCGTGACATCGATAACGAAGAGCACATGAGTTTTGTGCCAAGGAGAGTCCGAGCAGGAGGTGCAAGTGCAGGTGTCAGAGAACAAGTTCTGAGAAAGAACATTTAGCCTTCTCAAGAAATCTTCAAGGAGGGAGAAATCGACGGTCAGGATTCGCAGAGGAGATCGAGGAAATCCCGTCGATCGTCAGATCTCGAGAAGTTGTGCGGGGTTAAGCCTAGGGGTACAGAGAAGAAGTCCCGACCGAAGTTATCAGGATACCAGAGTCATCGGGTTTTCAAGGGACAATGATTGAAGGCCTTGAAAGTCTCGAAATCCCGAGAGCGGATCTCAGCCGTTGATCTTGGTAGGATACGTGTCAAGGAGCCAGGGAGGCATCAGATTTCGACTCATCGGAGAATCGGAGTTTCCGAGGCCATAGAAAACTTGCATATAGGAATCACGATCCACGATTTCCCGACGGGAGTTTTGAGCCGTCCATTGGCGAGGACGCATGGCAGGAGATCCGGACGAGTCGGTGTTTGGAGGCATCGGAGTTTTTGCAGGCAAGGAGTTTGCGCAACAAGAAATCGGGATCCGCGATTCCCCGATAGAATCAGAGCCGTTGATCTCAACAGGGATACGTGGCAGGAGATCCCAGAGAGTCGGGTTTCGGCATTTCGGGGTTTCCACATACAAGGGAACTGTCGCATTAGAAGTTGCGATTTCACGATACCCGATAAGGTGACGAGGGAATGGTGACGTGGAGGAGAGAGTTCACATATGCATCGGGGATCAGAATATCAGGGTTCTCTGTGACGAGAAACTCACGACAGGAGAAGTCGCGAAGTCCCGAAACGCGACGGTCCCATAGGCACAACACTTCAGTGGAGGACAGGTGTCATCCGCATTGGAGATCGGGACTTGGAAGGGTCTGTGAACAAAGGTTACGGGAATCATGATATCCTGAAACGCGATTTCCCGATCACTACTGGAGTGTGGGCCATAGGCACCAGAGCATAGGATAGGTGTTGGAAAGTCGAGCCTTGCAGTAGGTCGATGCTAGGTGGCATCGGGAATCAGAGGATTGGAGATCCCGAGGGTATGAGTTCGACACATTTCCCTTCCACGAATTCCGAAATTCCGACGGGGGGGAAACACGTGGTCTCGTGGATGCGCAGGTCACGTGAGAAGGAGCTAGCCAGAGGGAGCTAAGGGCGCAACGAGTGCCATCGAGAATCGGGTATTTGTGAGGCAAGTTGGCTACGGCCTCGTAAGGGTCGATTTCCCGACGGGGATATTCCCGACAGAAGAAAGGAACACGTGGGTGTATATTTATCAGTTTCGGGAATTTGTAAGTACCGATCCCGCGAATTCAAGGCTCGCGATCAATCGATACCCGATTTCCCGGTTTGGAGTAGGGAGACCGGAAGAGGCATTCTGTGGGTGTTGAGAACTTCCGATAAGGGATTTGAAGAGTGTTTCAGCTCTTCGGGCCGAGAGAAGAGAAGGTCCCGTGGGAGAGGACGTGCTGGGTGGCATGTTTGTTGATACTGAGAAGGGGGTGAATCAGTATCAAGTACAATTTTAAAAAACTTTTCCAACTTATACTTAAACCATTCAATTATATCCAATGAGAAATTAACAATAGTATAAGAGTTACACCAATACACCACAATACACCATGCACAATATATATGAGA
>ML809373.1:401926-418966 GCA_009831015.1 Picea engelmannii
TTAGCAATAGTAGTAGAAACAATGTGTAGGAAGGGTTGAAGATTCATAAGTGGACAAGTTGACTGCTATGCTTGATACCACCTTTTCCATGATTTCATGCCTTTTCACCAACATAGTTTGAGGTGTTGGGTGGTATGTTTATAGTGGATCCTCGGGATATGTGACTCCAAATAGATCAACCTTCTTCAAGTTAGAGGAACAAGATACCATATTACAAGTGGAGCTCGGTGATGATGGAAAGTATGTAGTGTTTGGGTTAGGGTCTATCTCATTCCACATGCCAGTTGCATAATTTTTGTATCTACATGAGGTATTGTATCTTCTTGGTGTGACTAAAAATATTCTTTCAGTTTCTCGTCTAAAATATTTGAAGCGTAGGAACGAGTTTTCCGATCAAGAAGTGATCATCAGAAGTTGGGACCTTGATCCTAGTCGATTTTTGGCCATACGGGTCAAGGAGAGTGGCTTTACAAACTGCTAGCAAATCTAGTGAAGTAGAGAACATTGTTTACTAGTAGTGACAATTTGTATGAACTTTGGCACAAAATATTTGGTCACTTGAACTATGGTTCCTTACCTCTTCAGAAGGACATGGTGGTGAGAACTATGTCATCAACTTCATTCCCAGGTAATATTTATTATATTATGGTATGACCCCAAGGGGGGCATATATGGGGTTAAATGTACACATAATGTGTAAATGTATATGTAATAGGGTCAACTTAATAATAAAGGGGTCACATGTACAACATGTGAATATGTATATATAGAGATCATGTAGTCATTATTGAGGACATGCGATTTGGATGTATAAATGTGTTTGGGTATTAGGAAGATGTTCTCCTATTTTTGAGGAGTTATGGTGTAACTCATATCTCTTATCTATCTAGGAGTTGTGCTCCATGCTCACATGGGTGTACATGGTGTGTACTTCCATTTTTTTATGAAATTTTAATCATTTGGTTCATAAAATGTTACTTTCATTGACTATTCTTCCAGAAAGTCCTAGATATAATTTATGAAGACCAAGGATGAGGTATTTAACAGGTTCAAAGAGTTTAAATCTCTTGTTGAGAACCAAATAGGTAGGAGATCAAGGTACTAGGATACAACAATGGAGGGGAGTATACCTTCAATAACTTCGAATATTTTGGCAAAAAATCATGGATCAAGAGGGATTCATAGTGCCTTGCAACCTGCAACAAAATGAGGTTGCTGAGAGAGAGAACATATCCATGGTAGAGACTGCCAATTCTATGGTTCATGACTTAGATTTTCCCATGTTCCTTTGCACATAAGCATGATGTACTACTTTCTACATAGTGAACATAGGTTCTCACAGGGTGTTGAAGGACAAGACCCTAGTGGAAGCATTCATAGGGGAGAAACCCGATGTTTCTCATTTCAAGGTGTTTGAGAGTTTGATTTACATTCATGTTCTAAAGGAGAAGATGATGAAACTTGAACCCTCTAGCACGAAGGGTATTCTAGGTGGATATAGTGAGTCCTTTAAGGCTTACAAGATCTGTGTTCCACACGAGAGGAATATTGTAGTAAGTTAGGATGTGAAGTTCGATTAGTATGCATGGTCTTCTAGGTCTTAGGAGTTCTCAATAGTGATTGAGGAGTAGACACCATTTTTTTCTCCAAGTGTTGATCTATATATTTCAAGGAGTTTACGTTTAGGCTAGATAGGTTCCAATACAAGTACAAAGAAAACTTTAAAACCCAACATAGCTAGGAGACCAAGGTGGATTACACATACATTGCAAGAGGTAGAGGAGCAAGTTGGTGCTCCAAAGACTTCTTTTTGGGCAAGCTATCCTCCTAAGAAATTTCTCAATGATATTGCAATGATGTCTTCCATAGTTGATGCAAAGCCTTCTAGTTATGAGGGGGTATCGAGTTTGAAGGTATGCAAGGATACTATGGTGGAGGATTACAACTTTGTCATGAAGAATGATGTGTGGGAGATTGTACTGAGACTAGAGGAGAAATCAATGGTTGATTCAAAGTGGTTGTACAAGGTGAAGCACACAAGCAAATGGCAACATAGAGAAGTACAAGGTCTGGTTCATAGCTAGAGGATTCTTGCAGAGAGAGGAATTCAAATATGAGTAGACCTTTGTTTTAGTTGCTAGGTATACTTTTATTATGACTATTATGTCTTTAACACCTATTTTTGGTTGGTAGTTATATCAGATGGATGTTAAGACATCCTTCCTTAATGGCTTGATTGAGGAAGAAGTATACATTAATCAACCAAGAGGGTTTTAAGTGTATGAGAGAGACACCCATGTGTGTAGATTAAATAAATCCATTTATGTGCTAAAGAAAGCATCCCGTGCTTGGTATTATAGGATCAATGAGTTCCTGTTAGGTTTCAACTTTACCAAAACTATTGTAGATCCCAATTTTTATTATTTATTTGATAAATCCAATTTGTTTTTTTTGGTCCTATATGTAGGTGCCTTGATACTTACAGGGACTCATTAAAGTAACTCATTTTAGGGTGTGAGGTTGAGTTGGAATGAGAATTTGACATGAAAGATAATGGATTGATGCACTATTTCTTGGTTATAGAGGTGTGGCATAATACATGCAAGGTTTCCTTAGGTAAGGAAAATACATAGTTGAGATCTTGAAAAGGTTCCAAATGATGGATCGTAAACCGACGACCACTCCTATGATGTCAAATTTAAAGTTGCATGCTAATTTGGATTCAGATTCGGTAGATCCTTTGATGTATATAAAGTTGTTTGTATCAATAATGTATCGAGTTAACACAAGCTCTAATATATGTTTTTCAATGAACACCTTGGGCCAATTCATGGTTGAGCTAAGGCAGATTTAGTAAATAGTTGGAAAACATGTGATCTAATATTTGAAGGGAACAATACATTATAGGCCAAGATAAGTAAGAGATGGTGAGTTGATGTTGCATGGATTCATCAATTTGAACTAGGTAGGAGATGCAGGTGATAGGAAGTGTACTTCAATGTGTTGCTTCTGTTTGATTTTAGGTGTGATTTCTTAGTTTAGCATGAAGCAAGCTTCAATGTCATTGATTTTCACAAAGACAGAGTACGTGGCAACAAACACTGCTAGTTGTGGATCCATTTGTCTTCACAAGTTGATTGTATAACTGACTGGGGAAATGTTGGAGCCTATTGTGTTCTACTATGACAATCATAGTTGTATGAAATTCTCTAATAATCTTGTATTCCATGACTACTCCAAGAAAATTAAAATCAAGTACCATTTTCTCAAGGACATGGTTTATATGAGAGAAATTGATCTAGAGTATATTCATAGAGATCAATAGGTTGTATATATCTTGACTAATCCCTTAGCCAAGGGGAAGTTTGAGATGCTCAAGGATAAACTTAGATTCATAGAGAACACTTTCCTTTGTAAGCCTGGAGTGTTAGATTAGTGTACCTTGAATAATACTCTACAGGGTTGGGCACACATGTGGTAGATCTAGGGGCTTTAGCTACAATGACATGAGACATTCAAAAAATATGTACAACATTGATTTCCATGCAATGTGATGGTATATAGATGAGGGCATCATAGTGGAGTAGACAATGGGTGCACAACACTATTTTCACAGTCTTCTAGCATTAAGAGCATGCTATCCCCATTTTGTGGGATAAATAAGGAGATGATGTCTCAAGGCCCCCAGGTTGCAAACATGTAGTGTCGATAGACCACATGACTAGCAGTATCCACTTGCACATATGGAATCCCATCTATCACCACATTTTGATCCATCGTCAACACATCCACCACACCAACTAGATTTTGGAAGGAACGTGGGTTTTGCTCCATGCGGTACAAGTAAGGTATTGTGGTAGGTAATCACCCTAATATTTGAGTCATTTAAGAATGTTGTATTGAAGCTTCTTTTGATCATATAACAATTGCTTAGACATTATGCTTTTGACCCTGTTTCACAAACTATGTTTTAAACATTTTGTATAAATAAAGATCATGTGAATCTCATTTCATAACATAACTCTCCCATTGTGAGAAGTACTTGGCTGAAATTTTCGCTACCCTTGGGAATTTTTCTCTCTCTTTTGCATTTGTCATGGTTTACTTTGCTATTGGTGGAAGGAAGTGGTGCCCTACCTCCTATGGAGCATTTCTTTTGCATATTGGTGGATAATGCTTGGTAAAGTATAAGTTTATTTTGTTGATTCTTGCTCTAGTTGAAGGGTTTCATATTGTTATTGTCTCTTTTTCTTAGTTGCAAGGTTAACTAGTTGAAATTCTTGGGGAGTATAAGTGCATACAACCCCACTAAGCTCATCGATATTTGTCTTGGAAATAATTTGTTACTTAAGGAAGTTCTAGGAGAAGTAAAAGGGCTTACACCCTTCTAGCACTTTCCTAGTTAGCTTTACTTGCCTTGGGGAGTAAGAGGGTTTACATCCCCAAGGAAGTAGTATAGTTAATTCACGATTTGAATCCATAACCCATTAGTCA
The DNA here is from genome assembly GCA_009831015.1 of Picea engelmannii. Taxonomy (NCBI): domain Eukaryota; kingdom Viridiplantae; phylum Streptophyta; class Pinopsida; order Pinales; family Pinaceae; genus Picea; species Picea engelmannii. Next base: position 406,421 of record ML809373.1, read on the forward strand.
AGGCACTAATCATTTACCTTTTTTTGCATTGGAGAAATAAAATAGCGCATTGGGAAACATGATTTTTGGCCATTTCAATTTTCTACAATTTGGGTTTTGTTGCTTGTGCCTAGTGCACCTATTATCCATTAGGGCATCCTCTCTAAAGGGATATTACTTGCTGCTGTAATAAAATTACATATTCAGTGTTAGAGGCAGGCCAAAGCAGAAAAGAAAGGCGATTTTGGGAAAGAAATCATGCACAAGGAAAGCTACAGCTGGAAGGAAGAACAACACGCGCGCATGCGAGGAAGACCTAACGACGGTAGGGTTAGGGTTTTGGTAAGGTATTGTAAAAAGAAGAAGATACATAAATGTTTAAATATAGATACTTAGGTATTATAAGGGGTTGGTTCAAGTTTTTGTTATTGTTGTTCAAAGTTTATAGAGATAAGTCATTATTGTAAGAAGCACTATTGTAGTGAGCCGATGTGTGATATTTTGCTGTATGATCTATTTTGTATAAGATGTTGAGCTAGAGAAGAAAAAGGAGGGTAGATATTGAGGGTTAGATCGCAGGATGTGGAGCTTGGTGCGATCTAGTCCGCCTCATATAGATCTTACCCGAATGGGGAAGAGTTGTAAGCGCGCGACGCTGTAGATGCAAAAATACCATAATAAAAGAGCCAAGAGACAGATCTTTGTGGACGTAGCCCAGGAGGGAGTGAACCACAATAAAATCTGTGTTGTGTGATGAATGTATGCATATCTTTATTGTCTTTAGTAGTTATTATCATGCTTAATGAATGAGCTGTTATATTCCCCGCTTAGTCACAAATGACAGTATATTGCATTTACAGTTATAATAATCGTTCAATGTACAGTTCTCATATATCACACTCAATCCTAGGCTATAAACACATGATTCTTACAACCACCCATTAAAGCTATCTCGGGTGAGACTGCGCAACGCATTATGTGTGCTGTGTTGCCTTTTGGTTTACCAGGAGGGTCGATAGTTTTAGAGGATTTGTTGGAAACCCGAAAAGACATGAACCCTAGGTCAATAAAAACTTAGTTAGTAAAAGAAGTAGTTAAAACCCAACAAATGGTTCCATTTCCGTTGGTAGGAACAAGAGAGGATTGAGTAGCTAAGATAGTTGAGCAAGAAAAGAGCAAAGAAAAGAAGAAGGCAATGAACCATTAGAAGGGGATGTTGAGACCGTGGAATCCCACAAAAGCAGAGATCGAAAGTTGGTTAAGAACAAAAGAGATAGAGTTTGCACATAAAGACAATAGAAACCCTAGAGTAACACCCCGCAAATATCTTGAGAAATACATGTTTACTGATTTGCATGAAGCCTTTTTCTACGATTTTCCACATCTGTTGCAGGAGTGGATACTAAGGTTGAAGGATAACCACGCAACAAACCAGATTCGGTCGATGGATTGGACCCCAGTATAGATTGAGAAGTTACATTTAGTGAACAACAAATTCACCCGCGCAGTAGATTTTTGGCTTGACAGTATTGTGGCAAGCTTTATAATAGAGTTTACAGTAGACACAACGAAGTCGTACAACGCAACGGAGAAAGAGTTTCTACGCGAACCTAGAGGAAGGTACATTCAATCCTTGTATACTTCTATTAAGATACTATTATATACCAAAGGTGTAATGACAATGGAGTCAGACAACTAAACTTCCTTGCGTGCATGGGGGAAGGGGGGAAGCACTGACAGAGAGAGGAGAAATGGAAGGAGGAAAGGATAAGGGCGAGAAGGAGGAAACCTTGGATCCAATCATGATGGATGACGACCAGATCAAGCAGATCATGGCGACAACTAGAAAGACGGGTAGCAGAGTACCCTACCAATACAAGGTGAATACCAAGAAGAGAGTCATATCCGTGAGGGAATGCTTGGCGAGCGATGAAGAAGAGGTAGAGGATCTCTGGGCTGTGGAGAATATTGAGGAAATACCGCGCACAACATATGAGAGCAAGACGAGAGGTCCAAGAGCTGGAAGAGAAGGAAACAATCCTATCCATATCAATGTCAGTGTGGAACCCATAAACCCATGTGCGACTAACAAACCAAAGAGAACACCACCGTTTAGACAACCAAAGTTCAGAAGAAGTTAGACAGTAGGAAGTACATCTACACAAGGAACAACAATTGGAGGGGCCAGTTCAGGCAGTATTGGTCAGGTATCTACACTGCGTGGAGGTAATAGTTCAACATTTAGAATGGCAGGACATGATCCCACCATTAGGTTACCAAAATTTTGAGGAGAAGCAACAAAAGACCCTAAAAAACATTTGTTCATTTGTGCAAATATCTGGGAAGAAAAACCTATCACTGATGAAGATACCAAACTTGCGCAGCTAGTGTTTACGCTAAGGGACCGCGCACTAGAATGGTACATGAGTCTAGACACAAACAATGCCCCTGGGATGACAAGGACACTAGCAGGCATTAAGAAGTTACTGATAAATGAGTTCTAGAAGCCGAGTTCAGAGGATCAGTACATGAATGAGATGATCGAAATAAGACAGAAACCAGGAGAGTCTGTATGGGAGATTGATCATATGTTTAAGCGACTGAAGGGAAATTTAAAATATCTCATGACTGATATGAAACATCGAAAAATGTTTGTCAAATCACTACTCCCACACTTAAAATACCCTTTGCGACAACAAAAGTTTCAGACGCAGGTAGAGGCTCTACATGCAACCCTTCAACTGGAGGAAAACTAGTATCAACAGATGGATCCAACTATCGAAGAACTCAAGGAGGATTTGAAGAACTTAATGTTTCAGCTGAAACAGGATAAGAGTAAGGACAAACGCGAAGCCGTTTGGTGTACCACATGTAGGACGAAAGGACACCACAAGAACAAATGTCCAACATTCACGCAGTATATGGCAGCAAGAATGACAAATCCATTGTCACCAGAAGGACTATGGTGCGAAATATGAAAGAAACTGGGTTAGGATCCTTATCACTGCACGATGATGTAGAAATACCAGACAGTCCCAAATAGTTCATATTGCACCTTTTGCAAGTCAGTGGGCCACGGCGACAAAGATTGTAGAACTATGTAGATGATGTGAGAAAGGACATCAAATGCATATAGAGTGCAGGCAAAAATGATGACTGGGCAAACTGCACCACAGTTTAATCAAGTTCCAGCTCCATACAACACTGGGCAGTAGCAGTGTAATACTGCGCAACAACCATATAATAACACACAAGCACAATATAACACAACACAACCTCAGTACAATACCGCACAATACAATTAGACACTGCAATATAATGCGTCAAGAGGAGATCGAGCATGCTACAGAGGGGGAGGATGAATCAGAGGAGGTCTCAGATGAGGTAGAGGACCAGTGGTATGTCACAATTGTCAGTAATCGGGACATTATGCAAGGGAATTTCCACTTCCACCAACAACTTGTATGTACTGTCGCGCATCATATCACGACACAGAAGAATGTCCAACACTACTAGTAAATAACTAGGAAAAGAGGAACTAGAATAACCAGAATGTTCAGTGGATTTCAGCCGAAGCAAGGGATGAAGGATGGAATATCAATATATTTACCCATGGAGGAGCTAAAACAGGAACGAACATAGTCCGGCAGGAGCCATCATAGAACCAGTGGGTAAAGAAGAACGTCGAACCAAGGAAACAACTCAATGCGCAAAACGAGAAGGCAATATTTAAGGAAGCCAGACAAAATTTTTAGAAGGAAGACATGGTGTCGACTTCAACTACGCAAAAAAACAAGGAAGCACCGGAGTACGAGATGCCTCCATCATTGGATCATACCAACGAAATGAAACCCATGGGACAAGTAAGTACAATCAAAGGCTTTTTACAATCATGTGTCAAAATATTAAGTGATCCATCATCTGTGAAAATATTGCAAAACATATTAGAAAAATGTAGTATCGAGATAGAAGGAAAAATAGAACCAAAGATAGACAATCACCTACATACAAGGAGAAGAATGAGTAGGGAGTTAAGACTGAATGCAAACATTGGAGACTTCAATATGGGAGACATCATACTGGATCTAGGATTTGAAGTTAATGTTTTACCAAAGAATACATGGCGATGCATGGGAGAGCCCACACAAGGATATTCACCTGTTCAATTGAAACTAGCAAACCAACACAGAGTCCTACCAATCGGTAGACTGAAAGGAGTGATAGTAGACCTAGATGGAGTGCGCACTAAAGTAGATTTTGAAGTCATTGAAACAGTGGACGACACAACACCTTACCCAACATTGCTTGGTTTGGATTGGGCATTTGACAACCAAGCCATAATCAACTTGAAGACCAGGAAAATAACATTTGAATCAGGAGAATACATGGCCATCACGTCATTAGATCCGTCGGAAGGGGAGAGGTTTGTAGAACCTACTTTCTTAGACCTAGAGGAAATCAGCCAATTGTACAAAACAACTGTGCGCGATGAGGATGACGTGAACCCAATTGCAGCCATAATACTCAGTTGGAAGAGCATTACTTCATGTGCAACAGACTCAGATACATGCTTAGAGAACTCGCAACAAAGGCTACATGAAGTATCCATGAGAAGATGTGCACGAATAGACTGCGCAGTAAGATGGGTAGGCACATAAGTAAGGGAACCACCCAGTTTCCATGAAATAAACAATTTGGAAACATTCTTGGCACAGTATGAAGATGTGGTTTTAGAGAATCAACGACTGTTAGCACTTGATTTAGCACTCAAGGCCACACCTGCAAGATGGTGGGGCACACAGAAAGAGACAATCACAGATTGATACCAATGTAAGCGGTTACTGCGCATAAGGTTCGATGCAAAACAAAAAAACAACAAATAACAAAAATATGATGGACAAAGGGAACTAGTGTAACACTTGGAGAAGTGTAGAACGCAGTGGAAAATGGAACCCCCATAGGAATGTGCTCATCATTTCATACACATTCTAGAGGGCATACCAGCGAACTGGTATATAGACCAGGAATTGCGCAAAGGAACTGCGACCTGGACGACATTGCAACAAAATTTTATAGTCACTTTCTCATTCGAACATGAGAACCCCAACATAGATGCCACTCTTAAATAGATAAGAGGAGTAATATTCATCAAAGAACCAGAAATAGAAATGATCACAGAAGAACAACAACGGAACAAGTAGACCGTCAAGAAATTGTTATCATGCTACCATGTGCAAGAGGAAGCACCGGATGAAGACGATCTGCACGATATTCAGATCGAAGAAGAAGAAGGAGAAAGAGACGTGGAAGGACCATCGATAGAATCAGAAGTAATTTCCGTGCCGATCAAAGAAAATAAAGTCAACATTGGGATAGATGAGCATCCCAAAATGGCCAGCATTGGAGATTACTGGGATGAGCAAACAATAGAAAGCATAACCGAGTTATTGCATGAATACAACAACCTATTTCCCACAACATTTACAGAGATGAAGGGTATAACCGGAGAGCTAGGAGAAATGAAGATACCACTCAAACCTGAAGCAAGATCGATCAGACAACGACCATATAGAATGAACCCAATATACAAGCAGAAAGTCAAAGCTAAGATCGAGAGGATGCTCGAAGCCGGAATCATAGAACCGATCGAATAATCAGAATGGATAAGCCCGATGGTAGTGAAAGACACGAAACAAGGAGGGATAAGGATATGCATTGACTTGAGGAAGTTGAACAATGCATGCCTACATGACCCATTCCCTACACCTTTCACGGATGAAGTATTAGAGAACGTAGGTGGACATGAATCTTACTCATTCACTGATGGATTCTCAGGCTACCATCAGATCAAGATAGCACAGGAAGACAGATACAAGACCACGTTTGCAACATAATGGGGATCCTACTAGTACACAGTTATGTCGTTTGGACTGAAGAATGCACCAACAATATTTTCTAGAGTAGTCATCGCAACATTTAAGGAATTCATCCACCAGTTTCTCAAAGTATACCTGGACGATTGGACAGTTTATAGTTTGTTGAAAGACCATGTAGAAGTCTTACGCTCGATGTTAGAAATATGTAGACAGTTTCAAATATCACTGAACATAAAGAAATGCATATTCAAAACACCGTTTGGGATACTATTGGGCCATATAGTATGCAAACAGGGGTTATTAGTAGATCCTGCAAAGATTGCAGTAATTATTAACTTACAACCACCAAAAACAGTCCATCAGCTAAGAGAAACGTTGGGACACACATGATACTACAAGAAATTTATCAAAGGATATGCAAAGATTACTGCACCAATGGAAAAGATGTTAAGAAAAGACAAAAAGTTTCAGTGGAACGATGATTCCCAACATGGTCTGGATACCCTGAAGGAAAAGATGGTCACCACGTCGATATTAGTATTTCCAGATTGGGAGAAGACATTCCACTTGCAGGTAGATGCATCAACCATAGCACTTGGAGCTATCTTGCCACATCCGGGAGCAGGGGACTTGGATCACCCGATAACATTTGCAAGCAGGAAGTTTTCAGAATCAGAGTAGAACTATAACACTACAGAAAGGGAAGGCCTAGCTATGGTCTATGCACTGTAAAAGTTCATACACTACTTATTGGGAAAACACTTTAAGATGTTCACAGATCACTCAGCCCTAAAATACCTAGTCAACAAGCTAGTGTTGGGGGGGAGAATCTGTCGATGGTTACTCCTATTTCAAGAATTTGACTTTGAAGTAATCGTTAAACCAGGAAAATTGAATGCAGGAACTGACCACCTATCAAGGGTAACAAATGGGGAAGAACCAACAAATTTAGAAGACATCTTCCCGGATGCACAGTTATTTTCAGTCCAGATCGATGATGAACACTTTGCAGATATTATTCAGTACTTGAGCACAGGTATTGCGCTGCAAGAATATAACACCATGCATAAGAAAAACCTAGTAGTCTGCGCCGCATACTATCAACTAATTGCAGGACACCTATACAAAATGGGTGTAGATAACATCTTACGAAGGTACGAGTTAGAGCATGAAAGACCAAGAGTCTTAGTAGAATCCCACGAGGTAATAACATGAGGACATTACGCAGGAAAATCTACCACGCAGAAGGTATTGCATGCAGGACTATGGTGGCTGACCATTCACAGAGACTCAAAGGAGTACTGTAAAAAATGCGGTGTCTGTCAAAGGGTAGGTAAACCCAACAGAAGGGATGAGATGCCATTACGACCACAAGTAACTTTGCAGGAATTCGAAAAAAGTGGGCAATAGACTTTGTAGGACCAATCAACCCACCAGAAAAAAGAACATGAGCTAGGTCATTATCACCGTGACAGATTACCTAACAAGATGGGTGGAGGCAACACTAGTGAAGGATTGCAACGCAGAAACATCAACACATTTTTTATTCAAACATGTAATCACTCAATTTGGGTGCCCAAGAGTTTTGATGAGTGACCAAGGAACGCACTTCATAAATAAAACCATCAACACTATGACTGAAGAGTTTGAAGTCCATCATCAGAAGAGCACACCATATCACCCACATGCAAATGGCACAGTGGAAGCATTCAACAAAATCCTGGAGAATGCGTTGACAAAAATATGTAATGTCAACAGGGACGACTGGGACCTCAATGAACCAACAATATTATGGGCATACATGACTACGTGCAAAAAGTTGTCAGGGCACATGCCATTTAAACTGGTCTACGACCAAGAAGCAGTGGTTCCATTAGAAGTTTTAGTACCAAGCTTGCACGTAGCAATGATCACACATATGATAGAATGAGGTGTAGTACAGGAGAAACTAAATCAATTAATGACCATGGAGGAAGACTGAGTCCTAGCAGGGTTCCACCAACAAGTTCAGAAAACAAGGGACAAAGCTTGGCATGATAGACACATAAAGAAGAAAAATTTCAAGGAAGGAGATCTAGTACTGATGTATGACAACAAATCATTTCAACACCTAGGAAAGCTAAGAATGCATTGGATAGGACTGTACGAAGTAAAATCTGTCACAGATGGAGGAGCTGTACAGTTGAGAGACTTATCAGGAACAGAACTTAGATGGATGATCAATGGGAGTCGATTGAAGTTGTATAAGGACAATTGACCACCCACAGCGTAGTAAAAAAAAAAAGTACCAAGAGAGGCGCAGTGCACCGAAAGAAAGAAAGGGCACACACACTTAGGAACACAAACTCAGTGAGGAGAAGGACAACGACTACATCAAATGGGAAACAAGTGGGAAAAGGAAAGTTGACAAAAGCAGTACGATGAGACAATGTTAGGCGAAATTAAAGGATGGAAAGCACTGATGGGACGCCACATTAATCGCTCCAACTGGAGACGACAAGGAAGAGTAATGGAAAGTACGAAATGACCGAAGGTGTATTGAACCCGTAATTAAGGTGCACTAAACCCATAATTAAGGAAGCATCCTCGACAAGATTCATATAAATCCCATACAACACACAGACGCGGGAGCAAAGAGCCCATTTGTGAAAAGAGAGAAGACAAATAACGATAGAGGTTAAAAAGAAAAGAGCAAGTTCACAAAGGTCACAGAGACCAGTAAACGCAACAAACATTCGACATTCACCACCATGGCACCACCAAAGAAATCATAAGCAATCCATACCACGAGAAAAACCATAGTTCAGACCAGGTCACGAGTACAGATGGAAGAAGGTGAACAACAACCACCAGAGATCGTGAACATCGACAAAATACCATCTCCAGACATAACACCGGTGAACCCCACACTGATAGTGGAGGAAACCCAACAGCCATCACCGTAGGGAACAAGTATAGATATACCGACAGAGGTATAGGAGCAACCGAACCAGGACACAGAAATCCTAAAGGAGGTGTAACCAGAGAACACCGAAGTAGCTCCAAACATCAATGGAATGATGCCAAATCTGGAAACAACAGTTGGGCCAGACGAGTCTCAAACCACTATCTCAGACCACCCACCAGAAGGAACAATAGAAGATGTCACGGGTTCGCCGGAATGTTATACTGAGGAACAACCGAAAGTCGCTGGAAATTCAATCCAACCGCCACCATCGAAGAAAGATAAGATACAGATACCCAGGTCACTTAGCAAGAAACTTGCCGCAGAAATCATTCTACCGCGTATACAAGATGGGGTACAGGTAGGACCCGACCTGCTGGGTTATATAGGGAAGCTCAAATACTCGGACCATGATATAGTAGACACAAACAAGTTTTCAGGACTTGCAAAGAGGGTATACATATAGAATGTGGGCATGAATCAGGTTGGGGAACCGATTGATCAACCACTCCAATGAGAAACAGGGTTGGAGAAGACAGGAATTTTAGGTCTAGTGGACCTACCACATTTTGGCAGAGGTTAGTACGCAACCACGTGCTTCAAACAGTTGTTAGCAGTCACGCATGGCGGGGACATCTGGTTGGACAAGCTTGTCTCGATAAACATAGATCTTGTCGCGAGCATAACATGATTTACATCTCGGGGCATGGATCCCGTGCAGTTTCTGGATGAAAAAACCTGGGAGAAAGCACCAGCAGAAGAGATGAAGAAGAAGTATGGTGCTGACAGAGGGACATGAGGGATCATTATCAAGAGGATCAATGATGCCGCAACACAACTAGGCGCGAAAATCTTAGCCTGCAAGCTGCTAAGAAAATGCCGCAGGGAGGAAGTTCTAGCTGGAGTTGTCGCAGTTGTTGTTCAGTGCGCAGAGGGCACCATAGTGAGCTGGGCACCGTGCCTCTTGAATTTTTTCTTGGACGACTACAAGGATACACAGGTTGTTTCAAATTCTTTCTTCTATACACCTAAAATTCTTGTTTCTTTAGCTTCTCTCGAGATTCCTGGTCCAGGTTGTTTATTACCTCCATCCTTGCTGATCTGGTTGCTTCTTTCACAACTTCTTGATGTTCTATATTGGTGATATTTATTTGAGGAAACTCCATGAAACAATCGTGGTTGTTGACTTGTTGATGGCCATTATTGTAAGGACACCCATGCTCCCAATGTGCTTTGCTACATTCTAGGCACCAAGGATTTTCATCAACAACATTTGCAGGGGCCAAGGTGTTTGCAACTTCATGCTCATTCTTTGGTTTATAAAACTGGCCTCCCTTCTGGAATTTCCCTTTGTACAAAACCCTAGGTGCTTGGGTCTGAGATCTTTCCAATTTGACAATCCTGCTCATCATTTCCTCTTGATTTTTTATGATACCATCCATAGAGGCTTGCAGCTTGGCGATACTGGTACATAGATCTGAAGTAGGCTCAACATTGTGAAATATTTTTGGTTTAGTGTCTATTCTCCCCCTTGGGTTAGCAAAAGGGTCAATCTTGGATGAAAGGAGGTTTCCCTCTATTTTATTAGCAAGCTCTTGGGATTCCTGAATGGACTGGGGGTTTTTATCTCTGAGAAGATACCCTAGTTGGCCATTGAAGGATCTGGTGTAAACATGGACGAGGTAGTCATCTTTCGGATGATGGCTTGTGGGAATCCTTTGCAGCAAGGTCTCAAATCTAGTATGGAACTCCCGAATGGACTCATTTTCATATTTGGCAAGGTTATTCAGCTGGGTGAGGAGCATATTAGGGTCTTCTTTGACACTCCATCTTTTGAGAAAGGCCTCTTCAAGTCTATCCATGGTTTTGTTGATTCCATTGGGAAGGCTCAGGTACCAACGCCTTGATGCATCATAAAGAGTAGCGGAGAACAACTTCATTACTAAATATTCAACATCATCACTAATGGGATGAAGCTGGAAAAATGCCTAAAAGTTGCTCATGTGCTCTTCAGCATTGGTTGCATCAATACCAGTGAATTTAGGCAACCACTTCTCATACTTGGGTGGCATTTTCCTAGGCTAGCCTGGTATGGTTGACATGTCTAATGGTTTAAAAAGAGTAGATGACCATTGTCTTTGATTGTTGGCTGGGTTTGTTGTAGTGGTCTGAGAGCTAGACATGATTCTTAAAGGAAGGCGTTTTCTGAAGAGTGATTTGACAACATGAGAGTTCCTGGGAGGCTTCATTCTGAAAGACAAAGGAGGATTACTGAACCTGTTTTTAATTTTTGGAGTCGCTAGATAGTTTACTTGAAACTACCAAAGAAAAGGGAAAACACCCTAGTGGAGTCATCAGGTAAGCTTGTAAGAAAATAGTCTCTGAGGCAAGGCTTACCGAAAAGATTTATCGTTTGAGGAGAATTGACTTAGTGTTCCCCGACAACGACGCCAAAATGTTATCGGATAGTTTTTAGCTAGGAAAAAAGGCTATAAGGTAGAGGGCCAAACTGGCGTAACATGAACCTATCCCACCCAATGTCACCACGATGGGTAGGTTATTTCTCTTTAGGGAGGCTAGGCCCAGGGGAAGCGTCCCTAGTGACCTGGGGTTTTGAAAGGGAAAAAATGACAAGGACAAATTCCCCTTCCAGAGATCACCGCCAATTAGATAGTCCCGGCTAAACAACCAATAATAACGTATAACCAAAGAAAAGAAAAGCACCTGCTTGAGATAATACAACAAGGAAACTGATACATGCAACCTTTGATTAGTACTTCATATATATTAAAGACTATCTGGTATTCAATATGAGCAGTTTAAAAGAAAATGTTGATGAAGTCAATGTTTACAAAATAGCAATAGCAATAATGTCACTTCACCAATAAATACTAGAATGATACAACATTCAATATAACAAATCACTTCTTAACTCAATTAATGCCTTCAACAACCATTCAATTGCTCATAAAGTAAACCGTTGTTGCATTGAGATGAAATAACCAAGGGTGACATCAACAACTTAGGGTTAGTGCAGTTAGGGTTTTAATTTCAAGTTTTTGAGAGTGTTTGGATCAAAGTCTTACTTCAACGCAGGAGGTCTTGGAATCAGTGCCTTAGGGTAGAATGGAGTCAATAAGTGAAGGATGCACAGGTTGAAGGAGATGAGATTTCAAAGGACTAGAGGGAAAAATTTCAAGGTGCTTCTAAAGTAGGGCCTCAAAAATAGAACCCCAGGGGAGAGAGGCTCACTCTAGTGTTGCAAAAGCAAGGCCTCGTTCTCTCTCCTCCTTCCCAGCAAACAACTAGCTCAGATGAAGCACAAAATCAAGATGAGAAGGCTTAATGAGGGAGAGTGTTGCTACAACAAGGCTCTTTCATCAAACCCTAAAGGAAAAACAACCCTAAGTGTAGATAACCTAGGCTTAGGATGTCTTCCTCCTCTTGGATTCTAAAAGGTACGACTAGCACAGGGGAAAGAGAAACAAGGAGTGCAACTACGGTTAGGCTCTCTTTCTTTCTTTCAATGGCAAAAAGTTTCTCTATCAGGGGACATGAGACAAGGACCTACTTGTGTGCTTGTCACCTAGGGTTTTGATTCAATAAATTTATAAGCAATATGCAAGAAATTTAAACTACAACCATTCAATAAGAATTTTTGCAGAAGAAACACTTACAATTCATGAAGAAATAACCATGCAAACCCTAGTTGTAACACCTTCCTTCAAGAGAAACACCATAAATGCC
>ML809373.1:419016-429033 GCA_009831015.1 Picea engelmannii
AAGAAATTTAAACTACAACCATTCAATAAGAATTTTTGCAGAAGAAACACTTACAATTCATGAAGAAATAACCATGCAAACCCTAGTTGTAACACCTTCCTTCAAGAGAAACACCATAAATGCCAAAAAATCTCTTCCTTCAAAAAGTGCGCATCACTTAGTTCAGCCAAAAACCTTAATAGGGTGCTAAAAATCAGACCTCATTATGAGTGAGTGAATTTGTGATGATAAAAATGAGAGTGAAAACCCTCAATATATAGTGTATCAAGGACCTAATTTACTTTTTAGGTCATAAAAAGGATGACAAGGCCATAATATCAAAATCATACTGTTTTTACATTAAATTCTAAGTAAAATCCCTAATCAAGCAAAAGGTGAGATGTCAAGCCCCTCCGAGGGATATGTTAGCCCTTTCTAGGGCCAGTGCAACATCCAGAAGCCAAACGTTAGCCCTCCTTGGGCTCTTCCAAACTGCCACACGTGCCAACCACCCTGTCCATCTGCCATATGCTCATGATGACATCATAAGCCTCCTGGTGACATCCTGGGTCATCTGGATCCAACGTTCCACTGCAAGTGGGTCAATCCCCCTAGGTCCATCTTAGCCAAAGTGCCCCTGATGGAACATCCTCTTCTTATCCAATGCAAAGGCCCTGATCCATCTCCATCCTGTCTCTCCCTCTTGATTGGGTCTCAACATCCATCTGGTGGGCTCCTCAACCCCATGGGGGTCCGAACTGGTCATCTCCCCATGTCTACCGGTCCAAATGGTACCTGTCTGTCGGGCATGGTATTGCACATCAAAAGCTACGCCCTCCATGGGCTCATCAGTCACAGGGATCATAGCAATGCCAATCACATCTCATCATCAATATTATTAAACATATGCATAAAACCCCTAATACATCAGTCAATAGCTCCAAGACATTACAAAAACCTACAATACAAGATTGGAGAAAAGGGTAAGGTGTCTTATTGGGCTAGGGTCCACAAGAAAAGGAAAGTTTCCAGGAAGATCTCATCCAAGCCATGTAAGTGAGGTGATGTGGCTAGGGGATGTCCAAGCATGTGGGTGCAGTGAGGGATAAGGATGCATAAATGTTACCTGTGGGTGCCTTTGTAGAAGGTGAGTTGTACCTGTCATGGATGCATTTTTTCCAAGCCCATTCTTGCCTTTATTCTTTTTCTTTCTTTATTCTTTTATTTGCTTTTATTCTTCTTTTTCTTTTCATTCAAGAACTAACCAGGGGACACTGCCTTGGCATGGTGACCAGAGTTGACAACGTTACCCACAAGTACTTTCACAGAGATGAGACCCCCTTTCCATTGGCCATGCAACCAAAGGTCACTGCCCTGGCGTGGTAACCAGATGGTGGCAATGTCATACTGTTAGTTACCCATGGACCTAATAGGTTGGCTCGTGATGAGACCCCCTATCCTCTGATTAGGTATTGTTTTGTTATTTTCTGGGTCCCTCTTGTTTCTTTCTGAGAGGCCTTTTACTGCCTTCTCAGGGATCCCTGGGAGAAGCATCTTGAGGTTTTATTTCTAGGATTTTGTATTTTACCAACTGCTTTTACCTTCTGGGCCTTTAGCCCCTTCTTCCCATGAGATAAGATGCAACCCTGCAAATAGGTCAACCCAATGCCCAGACAAGGGGAATGGGTTAAATGAGTAGGAGATAAGATGAAATAGTGGTGCTATGATGGGAGCGGATGATGGATTTCATAAATTCCCCAGTGGCAAACCAAAACCTATGGGCACATGCTTTCTAGGGCACTCTGTCAATTCCCCCCAAGCATGGTCAAGTGGGAAAAATGTAAAATCCAAATAGTTGTTAAAGATAAAAGGAATCAGAGGCATATATTTAAAGGTTTTAATGATCAAAAGTGACACATACCATGATACCTAGACCAATTACCTCATGGAGCAAGCACCTCTTTTGATACAAGACTAAGCTGATGGTGATGGATGTTGCTGCTGCTGACAAGACAAAGCTGATGGAAGGAGAAAAGGATGGGCCCTCCAGGGCCATACTCAGGTCAATAATGATCCTGGTACTCCATGTTTAGGACCTGTGGGCCTCGAGACATGATATCCTAGTTATCCATAAAAAGCGGGGATAATAGGCAATGCAGGAAACTACCCCAAGTCCCAACTCACAGGAACCATGGGGAAACATGAGGACAACCATTTAGACATGATGCACGCACAAGAAAATGAAGGCACAAAGAGCACCGCCAGAATATACGATCATAGATGATGATGGGGAATTGATCGCTCTAATGGTCCAGGATTGTCTATCCGAGGACTTCGACCATGATGCACACCATAGGGACAGGATTCAAGAGGAGATAGAAGACATGCGACATTTCCTCAAGCAAATCGGGGAAATGCAGACAACAACCAATAGCATGAGAAGAGAGTCATCAACACCACAGATAGAGGAAATAGTGGAATTACAAGAACGAGATCCAGTCCACACATTACCGCACATGAACGCAACATTCCACATCACACCTAGTTGCTGCGCATGGATGAGATTGTGGGGCAGACACCCCTGAAGGACTTAAGCCAAATCCAACTGGTGTTGACATGGATGCCAACCAGGGCTCTTCACAAGTTGCAGGTTAGCATAAACCACGAGGTACAGTCTCGTTCACACAAAGACTTAGTCGAATTGCAACGAGTAACAGAGAAGCGAGACGCGCTGGAAATAGTCTATGAGCAGGATAAATCTGAGACCCAAGAGGAAAGTGAGCGCATAAAAGATTGGAAAAGAAAGTGGCAGGAACTTACGAGAAGATTCCACAGGCCGCACATAGAGATGAAATCATAGCAACAGAAAAGATTGATCAGTTTGCGCAGGCAATTGATCAATATCAGAAGGAGATCGAGAATCTCCAAGAACATATCACACCAACCACTCCACCAACAGTGAAGGAGAAAAGGAAGAAGGAAGCAATAACGCAGCTGCAGGAGATAGAGCAACATGTCAGCACAACAACTGACTTGTTTGATAAAGCATCACAACTTTGGACTAGGTTAGAGGAGGATCAATAGATCCAAAAGTGGGACAAGGAAGAAGAAAGGATCAATGCAGCGATCCAAGATCTCAAGTAGAGGCAGAAGACAATGCCAATCACATAATGCGTCAAAGGGACATAGGACATGAAGAAATTGCATGCAGAGCTCACCACTGTGAAAACCTAGAAACATGAGCATCAGGCTCAAATGGAACCGTTGCAAGAACAAGTAGCAGAAGTCCTGGCACAAGTAGAGGAAGCCAAGGCACATATAGCACATACCCAAGTAGAGTGCGTGGAATTGGTTAGCGACGAAATCATAGCCCATATAGTGGACACACTCAAGGAGAAGACTGCGTAGGCACAGACCCAGGCAACAAAACTCAAGGAAAATTTCTAGGTGACCACCAAGGAGATCGAGGAAGCACACAAAGGTTAGGTGGCTTAGGACGAGCCACATGTTAGTGTTGGGAGCCTATTGGAGGTAGGCCAAAGCGGAAAAGAAAGGCAATTTTGGGAAATAAATAATGCATAAGGAAAGCGACAACTGGAAGGAAGAACAACACGTGCGCATGCGAGGAAGACCTAACGACGGTAGGATTAGGGTTTTGGTAAGGTATTGTAAACGGATGAAAAACCAGAAATGTATAAACATAGATGCTTAGGTATCATAAGGGGTTGGTTCGAGTTTTTGTTATTGTTGTTTAGAGTTTATAGAGATAAGTCGTTATTGTAAGAAGCACTATTGTAGCGAGATGATATGTGATATTTTTCTATGTGATCTATTTTGTATAAGCTGTTGATCTAGAGAAGACGAAGGAGGGTAGATATTGAGGGTTAGATCGTAGGCTGTGGAGCTTGGTGCGATCTAGTCCACCTCATATAGATCTTACTCGATTGGGGAAGAGTTGTATGCGCGCGACACTGTAGATGCAGATATACCATAATAAAAGATCAAAGAGCCAGATCTTTGTGGACGTAGCCCAGGAGGGGGTGAACCACGATAACATTTGTGTTGTGTGATGAATGTATGCATATCTTTATTGTCTTCATTAGTTATTATCATGCTTAATGAATGAGTTGTTATATTGTCTGCTTAGTCGTCAATGACAGTATATTGCATTTACAGTTATAATAATGGTTCAATGTACAATTCTCATATCTCACACACAATCCTAGGCTGTAAACACATGAGTCTTACAGCCACCCATTAAAGCTATCTCGGATGAGACCGCACAACGCATTCTGGGTGCTGTGTTGCCTTTTGGTTTACCAGGAGGGCCGATAGTTTTAGAGTCTTTGTTGGAAACCCGAAAAGAAATGAACCCTGGATCAATACAAACTTAGTCAGTAAAAGAAGTAGTTAAACCCAACATTCAGCCATTAGGGCTGCAAAAACCCTAACACTTTCATTTATAACTTGCATTTCAACCGTGGAAAGTTGCTAAAAGTTTTCCATAGTGATCTCCTAAGTCTAGCTCACTTTTTGGGTGGATTGTTGGCAAGTTTTGACGGTTTATTTTAATGCTGTAAGAATTTTTTTTATACAGCCATAAGGCTGCAAAATATATCTGCAAACACCTTTTATTACAACGTTGTTTCATTGCTAAAGTCTTATTCTTCATACTTGAGGATTACTAGTGTTTGTCTAGCTTATCTCTTACATCATTTGTTGGAGTTTTAGCAATTGTTTAGAAGATTTTATACTTACTTTCTTGATGATATACATTTTTGTTTACTGCTGGAATTAGGGACAACAAGCTCAACTTTCTTTTCCACCTACCATTATACATATATGCTTGGTTTGTTCTTGTGTCTCGGGAAGGTACAACATTTTTTGCAGGTGTTCTTATCTCTTAGTGACCATTGGATACCAAACAGACTCTTTCCCAATAATTTCTACATCTTCTATCTTGACATATAGGGGGAATTCCCTTCATCTATCCACTTTCCATCTCATTTCCCCTAGGGTCACCAAGATTCCTCCCTTGAGGTGATTCTATCATCTCTAAAGTGACGGGAATACCTGCCTAAGGTGACAATGGGTAGGTGTTATCTAAGTTGTCTCCATTTGGTAGTTAGGTTAGGCTTTTCCCAACCTACAATTTGTGCGATAACATGGCACATGCATGCACCAAACATAGATAGGAATGGATACTATTATCCTTAGCATTTTGCACGTGTTAGACAATCTACATGTAATTTCCAAGTGAAGTAAAAGAGGGCACGTGCATGCAACACACATACATAGGAATGGATAAGGTTATCCTTAGCAGTTTGCACGTGTTAGACAATTTTCCTGTCATTTCTAAGTTAAGTAAAAGAAGGCACATGTTGTTGCACGTGTTAGCTTAAATTTTATTAAATGGTTTTCTAATTTTAGATTAATTCTAAGTCTAGTTAGGCACATGCAATTTAGTAGGTAGGGAATAGATATCAAGGAAGCTTTATCTCTTCCTTCAAGCACATTAATTACATAATTTCCCTTGTCAGTTTTTCGGGTTACTCTAAAAGTGTTTACACCATGTTTGGGGTGCTTCATGAGATTTGGGGTACGTGGTGTATGTTCAACCCCTCGATGGTATAAAATGGATTGGCACATGGGAGATGATCTGTAATGGATTTTCATGATAGAGATAGCTTTCTCAATGATTTCTTGACCTTAATTGTGTGTTGGCTTGGTATTCTTCCCTTAGGCGTTGGAGTTCTCTCGATGGTTTGGTGGACACCTTTCATGATGGCCACATGGAAAGTTCACTTTCTTGGAGAATGCCCTACTTGGGAGGAGGATTTTTGTGCATCCAATTATCACTCGATCTAGCACTTATACAAATCCTTCACAAGGTGCTTGACTAGTGTAACATATGGAATCATTTTCCATTGTCACCTAAGAAAGTACTTTCCTCATTTTAGTGAAGGATAGAGATCCAACATAAGGGAGGCTTCTCTAGCAACCTCAAAGGATCCTATATCAAGCTAAGGAAAGTCTACGACGCCTTATCTTGGTTACTAGATTCTACCACCAACCAGGTCATTGTATTCAAGGCAAGATCAAGGTGGATTAAGTAAGGTAAATTAAATGTGCATGTGTGAGAGGTGTTTCTAGGACAGTCAATGATAAATATTTAGCTAAAAGAGTAAAGTAAATGCCCAAAAACACCAACTATCGAAAGAAAAGAAAAGGATGAAATAAAACTTGAATAAAGGGTGATACACTTCAACATACAATACATTTATAACAAGAAGTAAACTATTAGGGACCTAACCCCTAACTCCTCACGTAGGTAGAATAATATATTTTCCATGTAATAAAGGCCAATATTAATAAGACCTAGTAATAAGGAAGAATAAGTAAAATGTAAGAAGACCTAATAGAAGCTTCCGCTTTTGGAAGATCTTCCTCTAGAATGTTCTTTTGGTAGATAGATTTAGTATAAATAGGAGTCGAGGGCATGAAATTTTTTTGTGTTGAGAATTATTGTAACAGGGTGCTGCTCTGCTGGAGGTTTCCCCCTCAAAGAGGAAAGTGAACATTCTTGCCTATCAATAAAGGTATTATTCTGGTGTTGTGGTTTCATCTATTGTGTTGTTCCACTGTTATTCTCTGTAATATTTCTGTTTTTGGCTATTATAATATATCTGGTACCTTACAACTGGTATAATAGCACTTTCCTTGGTAGAAAATTGTGGGTTATTTTTTTCAGGGTAGAGACGTATTCCGATATCTTAAAGCTACAAAGATTTGTCGTTCAACACATAATTCCATGGTCGGGGAAGCATACACACAATAAATACAAGTGGTACTTAAGTGCACATTGTTGGGCACCCTTGTAACCCCTGTTGGCACCCCTTTGAGTGGTAGCGCATCAGAAAACACCTGTATATGGATCGACATAGATATCTCAAATCCCTCTGTAGATCAACCAATTGGCCGCCTGACTTCTACAGTGCCACCAAGAACATCACTCGGGAAGATACTCTCTAGTACCTAGGTAGGTGGGTAGTATGACTAAGGGCATGATATATCCTCCTTAGTTGGTGCCCTAAGATATTGGGCTGAGTACTATTGTTGGACCCCACACATATATCAGAGAGCTATAGCACAGGGAAAACCCTTGTTTGTAGAAACCCTAAATAGCCTAACCCTTAGGGCGGAAACAAAAACAGAACATACAAGATCTATTATCGTGCAACTGTGCCTCCTGCATTTTGGTTGCGAAATTCCTACACATTTCTTCCTGTTAAGCATTTGGCCATTTCGTCACTTCAATATTATTCAAATCGGAGTATAACTCCATAGAAGTAAAAAAAACAAGTTTGGATCCTGCCGGAACCATTATTTGAGACCCATCCCATTGGATTCCTCTCTTTTCCCTGATCGTAGTCAAACCTATCATGTTTCAACATTTTTTTTTTCCGTGGACCCAACCCCTTCCCAACACCCCTATTGGGAATCTATCCTATTGAATTCCTCTCTTTTCACTAATCGTAGTGGTACCAATCATCAATAAATCATTTTCGTGTGGTCCCATTTTTCTCTCTGTCCCATCCCCATGGACCACACTCGCAACCAAGATTGGGAACAATGTCTCACCACCTTGGACAAAGCTCATGACCAAACCCATAGTGATATCTCTTCCATTATGTCCAGTATTGTTAACATCAACTCTCGTCTTGCTCCGCTCTAATCACTTATGACATCCATTAGTCAATTGACCACCACCTATCAGCAATGCCAAGACACAGTGAAAACTTTAACTGCCTTAGTTAAGCTCACCCTAGATTCTTTATCTTCTTCCACACCTTATAACCCTGAAGGTCCTGAATCCTCCCAGTCCACCTCTTTTCCTCCCTAGTACTTTCTGTGGGACTTGCGTTCCCCTCGCGTGGAGGTGAAGAAATTTGATGGATTAGATCCCACAAGTTGGGTCACTCAAATGGAACACTATTTCTATTTGTACGGCATTACTGATGAGTTGGCCAAACTATGGTATGGTGTTCTCCATCTAGACCCAAAACGCCGGAAATGGAGAAAAAATGCCCGCCAAGGGTATGTGGCTTGGACACAATTTTTTGCAGAACTTTATGAACACTTTGACACTAACAACAACCATTCAGGACATATGACAAAGTTGAAACAATCTGGCATAGTGGAATACTTTATAGCTGCTTTTGAGCGACTGGATTTCTGCACAGAGGGCATGTATGATGCTTTTGTGTGAGAATGCTTTATCAGTGGCCTCAAGGATGAGATATGTGTCCATGTCCTTATGGCTCACCCTCAAAGTTGGGTGGAAGCTACTAAAAGAGATAAGGAAGCACAACAAGTTTTCTCTTCTCAAACCAAAAAACCCTCCTTCATTGCTCTCCCTAAACCAATCATTCCCACTATTCCTTCCACTCCACTAAAGATCCAGAAATTGACCCGGGCAGAAATGGATGAATACCAACTCAAGGGCCTTTGTTATTATTATGATTGTTGGGTATGTGTTATATTCTTTGCATGTGTGTGTGTGGGCGCGCCAGATACGACAACTACATCTGATGATCCCTCCCACTAGTGCTCTGCAGTGTGTGCTGGGTGCTTTCCTGGGGGGGGTAGGTATGCCCCCCCCTGGTTATGCGCAACATTTGGGGCAGTGTCCCGAAATTTTTGTTTTTGGGCAGTTTTTGCTATTTTTAGCAGTTTTGTAAATTAATCCCAGATTAAGGGATCAGGGTTTTGGTATCTACGTAATACCTAAAAACATTGTATATATTGTATGGTGAATGGTGAAATTAGATATAATGAATATAAGAAAGGTTCTCCCGGTTGAGGGTTTCCGGTATAAAATATCTATGTACTCTGTGTATGAGCCATTGATTAATTTCTGTCTTGCTTAAGAATCTATATGCATTGCTTTACTTCGCAGGTTTAAAACTTACATGTGGTATCAGAGCTCGTTTTTGGATTCAGAGGGACGCCTTTGTTGTTTAGGGTTTGGCTCAGTCTTGATAGATCAAGTTTATCTTGGGTCTGTGATAAAATTGGGTTTAGTGGGAGCTTTTGCAGTGGAGATTCGAGTAAAGAAAGAGGAATGACAAGCTCATCTAGAATCGAGATAGAGAAGTTCAACGGTAAAAACTTTGAGCCATGGAAGCTCAAGATGGAGGCCCTTCTTGTAGACAAAGAACAATGGATCGTTGTGGATCCTGGTACATAGCCTACTGGTACACTGTCTACTAGCACACAGGCTACCGTTACACAACCTACTAGTACACAAACTACTAGTGCACCAGCTACTGGTATGTCGAAGGAAGATTGGGACAAGTTGGACAGAAGAGCAAGGAGTACTATTCGACTCTGCCTGGCAGATTCAATGTTGTTGAATGTCTCAGGAGAATCTACAACCAAGGAACTATGGGATAAGTTAGGGAATTTGTATCAATCAAAGTCCTTGGTAAACAAGTTGTTTCTTTGAACAAAGCTGTATCATCTTAGGATGGAAGATGGAGATTCTGTGACAAAACATCTAAATGCATTTAATACTCTAGTAAGTCAACTTGGATCTGTTAATAGTACGATTGCAGAAGAAGATAAGTGTATTACTTTGTTATGTTCTTTTCCAGACTCTTGGGATAATCTGGTTGTAGCAATAGGTAGTACCACTCAATCTACATTGAAGTATGAGGATGTAGTTTCATCCTTGTTATCTGAAGAGATGAGGCGAAAAAACATGGATGGTCACAACAAAGATTCTTTATTTGTAAGAGGGCGTACCCAAGACAGGAACCCTGGCAAGCCTTCGGGATGGAGATCTAAATCTACAGGTAGATCTAAGTCTCCAGGAAAATCTTTGAGGAAATGATGGAAGTGTGGTAAAACAGGGCATTATAAGAAAGATTGCAATTCTAAGAAGGTTGAAAAACCAAAGGGATCTGATAGTACCTCTTCCACAGAGGTGAAAACCTCCACTGAAGAAGGAGGTGATGTTTACCTAGCATCTACAAG
>ML809373.1:430252-480118 GCA_009831015.1 Picea engelmannii
TTATCTATTACTGATGATGATCCCATAACTGTTAGGGAAGCAGTGAATTCAGAGGATAGTAAACTCTGGAAGAAGGCCATGGTTGAAGAAATGGATTCCTTGGATAAGAATGAGGCATGGGATATAGTTGAGCTTCCAGCTGGAAGAAAATCAGTTGGTAGCAAGTGGTTGTTCAAGAAGAAGTTTAATGCACAAGGAAAAGTGGAGAAATACAAAGTTCGATTAGTAGCAAAAGGTTATTCCCAGGTAGAGGGAATTGACTTTGGTGAGATTTTTTCTCCTATTGCTAAGTTAACTTCTATTAGATTTCTTTTATCTATTGCTGCTACTTTTGATCTTGAAGTGGAACAGATGGATGTGAAGACAACATTCCTACATGGGGATCTTGAAGAAGAAATCTGCATGAAGCAACCAGAAGGCTTTGTAGTGAAGGTAAAGAAAGAGTTGGTCTGTAAGCTAAAGAAGTCACTATATGGTCTGAAGCAACCACCTAGGATGTGGTACCAAAAGTTTGACACATACATCCTTGGATTGGGATTTGTAAGAAGCAGGGCTGATCACTGTGTATATTCCGAGTAGGTTGGTAATCACTTCATTTATGTAGTGTTGTATATTGATGACATGTTGTTGGGAGGAAATAACATGGATGTTATCAAGGAGGTGAAATCCCAACTATCCTCCAAATTTGACATGAAGGATCTAGGTGCTGCTAACTTCATTCTGGGAATGGAGATTAAAAGAGATCGTGCAAACAAGAAACTCTGGTTGAATCAAAGAAAATATGTTGAGACGATATTGCAGAGGTTTAATATGCATGGAAGTAAATTGGTCAAGTTTCCTATTCCTATAGGTGTAAAGTTATCTACAGATCAGTGTCCCAAGACACAGGAAGAAGAAGAGGACATGTCCCATGTTCCATATGCCAGTGTAGTTGGCAGTTTGATGTATGCAATGGTTTGTACTAGACCGAACATTGCACATGCAGTGGGATTTTTGAGCAGGTATATGTCAAAACCAGGGAAGGAGCATTGGACAACAGTAAAGAAGGTCTTCATGTATCTTCGTGGCACCACCAGTTATGGATTGTGCTACCAAGGAAGACCGGGATTAGACAGAGTGGTGGGAATACATGGCTTTGTTGATGCAGACTGAGCTGGAGTTCTGGATCGCAAAAGATCTACAAGTGGGTATGTGTTTAACCTATTTGGAGGAGCAATCAGTTGGATGAGCAAAAGATAGGCTGTAGTGGCACTCTCAACTATAGAAGCTGAATACATGGCAGCCACTCATGCAAGCAACGAAGCAGTATGGTTACAAAGATTGTGTTCAGGTATTGGGTTGGTACAATAAGCAGTGAGATTAGATTATGACAGTCAGATTGCAATATTCCTGGCAAATAACCCAACTTATCATTCAAAGACAAAGCATATTGATGTCCAGTAACACTTTGTGAGAGACATGGTTGAGGAAAAGAAGGTGTTACTAGAAAAGGTTGACACTTTGAAGAATGTTGCAGATTCATTGACAAAGTCTGTGAGCACAGAAAAGTTCTCCTGGTGTAGAGTAAAAATGGGCATTGCTGCCCTGGATTGTTTACTATATAATCCCCTGGACCCCTGGATGCAAAGAAAACAACAAGTGGGAGAATGTTGGGTATGTGTTATATTCTTTGCATGTGTGTGTGTGGGCACGTTAGATACGACAACTGCGTCTTTTTAGCGGATTTTGCTATTTTTAGTGGTTTTGCAAATTAATCCTGGATTAAGGGATTAGGGTTTTGGTATCTACGGAATACCTAAAAACATTGTATATATTGTATGGTGAATGGTGAAATTCGATATAATGAATATAAGAAAGGTTTTCCTGGTTGAGGGTTTCCGGTATAAAATCTCTGTGTACTCTGTGTATGAGCCATTGATTAATTTCTGTCTTGCTTAAGAATCTATATGCATTGCTTTACTTTGCAGGTTTAAAACTTACAGTGATGACAAATATTTTCCTGGGCACAAGTGTAAGGAACAAAATATTTTTATGTCCATCTCTGAGGATGTTTGTAAAGAATATGTCGAGGCTCCCCCAATGGCTGAGTCACATGAACCCACTGACATGAATCCACCTGCCAACCCTCCAGAAATTGAACCTGTCATTTCTTTGAATGCTCTCACAGGATTCTCTGCTCCCCAAACCCTCAAGCTAATTGGTTACATTAAGCATCGAAAGGTCATCATCCTTGTTGACAGTGGAAGCACCCATAAATTTATTCATCACTGCATTGCCCAAGAAACTAATTGTTATATCTGAGCAGTCAATAACTTTCAAATCATGATTGCCAATGGCGGGTCAATGAAATGTGGGGGTAATTGTGAAAATGTTTGTCTCCAAATTGGTCAGTACCACATGAAATCTCATATGTTTTCTAGCAACATGGGTGGTTGTGAATTTTTTTTGGGTTCCGAATGGCTAAGGACTCATGGATTTTAAGGAATCAACCATGCAATTCAACCAAGAGGGCCAAAAATATAATTTCCAAGACATCACAACAAGTTCCCCTGAGATAATCAATTCCCATCGCATGGAAAAGATTCTCAAAAAAGGTCATTCCGTCATTATTGCACAACTCCATTCCATTCATGCCACTGAGACACCCTCTGTGCCGCCTAGCCTCCAATCCATCCTCTCCAAAAATCAAATTATTTTTCCACTTCCTATGGAATTCCTCCTTCCCGTGGTGTTCATGATCATTACATTCCCCTCATCCCTGATAACCTTCCTTCCAATGTTCGTCCCTATCATCATCCCTTTGTCGAAAAAATGAAATTAAGAAAATTGCTCAAGAATTACTCGCTGCAGGCATTATTTGTCCTAGTACAAGCCCTTATTATTCTTCTGTGGTCATGGTACTTAAGGAAGAAGGCTCTTGGTGCATGTGTCCTTACTTCCGAGCCCTAAAAAAACTCACCATTGAAGACAAAGTTCCCATTCATGTCATTGATGATCTCTTGGATGAACTAAGTGGTGCCCAGTTCTTTACTAAACTTGATCTTCGTTATGGCTACCACGAGATACATATGAAAGAGGTAGACATTCCTAAGACTGCATTTCAAACACATGAGGGCCACTATGAGTTCTTGGTCATACCCTTTGGCTTATGTAATGCTCCCTCCACTTTCCAAAGCCTCATGAATAATGTCTTTCGTCCATTTCTCTGTCATTTTGTCTCAGTTTTATTTGATGATATTCTCATCTATAGTAAAACTTGGACAACCCATCTTGATCACGTGGATCAAGTTATTCATCTACTCTATTAGCACCAAATTTTCCTTAACAATCTAAATGTGATTTTGGAGCCTCATAAGTCAAGTACTTGGGTCATATTGTTTGAAAGGAAGGCGTCAGGGTGGATCTTAAGAAGATTGAAGCTATGCAGGATTGGCCTTGCCCCAATATTCTCAAAAGATTACGTGGTTTTTTGGGTTTAACATGATATTATCACAAGTTTGTGAAGAATTATGGAAAGATTGCATCACCTCTCACTGTTCTCCTTAAAAATAATTATTTCACTTGGACTTTAGCAGTTGATCAGGCCTTTCAAGCCTTGAAGGCGTCTATGTGCACCACTCCTGTCCTGTCCCTTCCCGATTTCACAAAGACCTTTGTCCTGGAATGTGATGCTTCCGGGAGAGGAATTGGAGAAATCTTATGCAAGATGGCCGACCTTTGGCCTTTACCAACAAACAATTGTCAGAGTGACATTTGGGCCAATCAATCTATGAAAAGGAAATGTTGGCCATTCTGCATGCAGTGGATCTATGGTGCCCTTATCTATTGGGGAAACGATTCCAAATTAAGACCGATCATCAAAGCCTCAAGTATTTTCTGGAGCAACAAAAATGGGTGACTAAGCTATTTTGATATGATTATGATATCATTTACAAGAAAGGAAAATAAAATGTGGTTTCTGATGCTCTTTCAAGGAAATATGAAGATGAAGAGTCCCTTTTTTCCCTCTCCTTCATTGTACCAGATTGGCTCCAAGTTGTTCACCAGGAATGGCTGGAAGATCCCAAAATTTCACGTCTGATCCAACAATTGCAAGCCAATTCTCCAGTTTCCCCATGGTACTCTTGGAATAATGATGAGCTTCACCAAACGCAAACCAACCTTCCCGAGTTGGACGAAGAAATCTCCATCTGGTTGCAACCACAAGCAGTTTTGGACCAGTGTGAGTGTCGTCTTCGTCAACACACCATCAAGGGAGTGTTAGTCTAGTGGAAAGATACAACTACAACAGATGCCACCTGGGAGCCAACTACCATTCTGCAACAATTTCCTCATCTCAATCTTTGAGGACAAAGCTGTTTGTAAGGGGGAGGGCATTTTAGGGACCTAACCTCCCTAACCCGTCACATAGGTAGAATAATATATTTTCCATGTAATAAAGGCCAATATTAGTAAGGCTCAATAATAAGGAAGAATAAGTCAAATGTAAGAAGACCTAATAGAAGCTTCTGCTTCTAGAAGATCTTCCTCTATAATGTTATTTTGGTAGATAGATTTAGTATAAATAGGAGTCGAGGGCATGATAAGTTTTTTCTTGATAATTATTGTAATAGAGCACTGCTTTGCTGGAGGTTCCCCCCTCTAAGAGGCAAGTGAACATTGTTTCCTATAAATAAAGGTATTATTCTGGTGTTGTGGTTTCATCTATTGTGTTGTTCCGCTGTTATTCTCTGCAATATTTCTGTTTTCAACTATTATAATAGATCTGGTACCTTACATAAACAATCCTAAAATTAGTAAAAATGCAATGGAATATATGCCAAATACCAAATAAAAGACTAAGGAACCATAAGATAATGATTGTTGAAATAAAAAAACATGAAACTAATTGAAATGAATGCAAGATGATAAACCCTAATGACTGAAAGATGCAATAATGTAGAAATGAATGAAAAATGAGGATGCAATGTAATTAGTCCTAAAACTAACACAAGACGTTGAGAGAGAGAGAGAGAGAGAGAGAGAGAGAGAGAGAGAGAGAGAGAGAGAGAGAGAGAGAGAGAGAGAGAGAGCTATAAATAAGGTTTAGATCACTTGCAATAAGACAAAGACTAGTGTCGTCGTAAGTCCTTGGGCATATGGAGTGAATGCATGCAACTTCAAAGGAGATTAAAAGCAAAGAAAACTCAAGGATCAAACCTTAAGGTAGTACAATCATAAAACCTAAGTCTAACCCTTTAGGAAAAAAATTTAGGGGGATGTACAATCACAAGCCCTAAATGCTATCTTATGTCTTCTAAGACTTCTAATAAGAGATCAAGGTGGAAAACTAGGTCGAACCCTAGAGTAATACAATCACAAGCTCTAGATTTTAACTAATAAGGGTAAGTCTAGGGGGATGTACAATCACAAGCCCTAAATTTAACCTTATATGCTTCAACAAATTTAATATGAATGAAAACAAGGGAATGCACAATTGCAATCCTTCCTAGGGTTCCAAAAAAAAACTTATCCAAGGAGAGCAAGATAACATGCAACTTATCAACAATTTGATAAAACATCTACTTAAAACACCATTAATAAACTATAAAATACTTGGAAAGAACACTTACTATCCAAGTCGTTATGCATGAAAAAACCCTACAACATGAATCATCCACCAAAATGGGAAGAAATATCCACAAGATCACTCTCCAAGAGGTGCAAATAAGTACTCCATGATGAGAAAGAAGTAAAATAAGACAAGATAAGTGATTCTCCACAAGTGTGAGTTATAATTTGCAAATGAGGGAAGTGATATCCTTTTATATGAGGAAACCCTAACACTTTATCCCTCAAACCCCCCTAAAAATGTAAGTAATTCATGATACAAGGTGGATAGGTCAAGGTCGAGCCCCAAAATAGCCTCCAACATAAAGAATAAATGCAAATACATCAAAATGTCATCTTAAAAGATGGCACATATGGGTGTATATGCCAAAGCAAGGGTGAAGTCATCTCCTTTAAGGGTGCAAGATCCTCCAAAGGCCATGTCTCATCCAAAAGGGTGCAATGAATCATGGAAGGTCATGACTCCTAATCAAAAGGTGTCATTTGCTCATCAAAGAGTGTTAATTCATCATCACCAATGCTAGGTCGACCCAAGAAAGGTCAATGTCACATCAAGTATGACATCATCCTCAAGTTCCTCAACGTCCAATGTCAAAGCGTCAAAGTCCTAAATGAAGAAGACTCCATCATCCCTCCTAAGGTGTGTACAATCATATCCAAGTGCAACATCATCCAACCAAACCCTAATTACCTTAGGGGGTGCACTATCCAACCTATGGGCTTCCTATCCTCTTATGATCAATCTGCCTATATCTGCAAAGTATCAACTCATCAGTTCAATGTTCAATGTCCAAAAGGTGCTACAAAGCGTCTAAAGGGAGGCCAAGTCATCAAGAGACTCAAGAATAATCATCAAATGTGTAATGTATTTTATATAGTGGATAAGATCTCGTGTATAAGCATGAATACATCCTCCACGTCCATGTCAAGGGTGCATCGTCATCAATCAAGATACACAAAAATAGGTAAAGCAATCATTACAAGATACAACAATAATTAGGATCATACAAAGTAGGCCACTGCTTAATACATGAGCCACGTAAACAATTAACATTAGTTATATTCTTCAAGCTTCACACTAGCTCAAGACTTTAATCAATTTTCCAAGTTTGGGTATGAGAGGGCCATTGGAAGATCCTATTAGGTGTGCTAGTACCTAGGAAGAAGAATAGTTCTTGAGAAACCCTTCAAAGTGTAAGTATAAGTGAAGGATATGGCATGGGGTTTACTTCATGGCCATGGTGTCATTGACATGCAAGAACACGTGTGGGTTCTTCTCCATGAGAACCTTTGTAGAGGGAGCAATTGGTGCTTAAGATACCCTTTCCTAGACAATGTGTGTATTTCAAACCCCTTCATGCTTATGATATTCTTTTATTGTTTCAAAAGTCCCCTTTTTAGGTTCATGATTTTATTATTTTTTTAGTAGCTACATCAACCTCGACATTGTATCCCTTCTTCTCATAGGAGGATGAAGGCATGATACTTTTTGGTGTACATGTAACAACCATTTCCAAAATATGGTACAAATGAAGGAAAATATACAAAATGTGTTGAGTATGGAAGGGAGTGCTATGTTACCCTTATCAAGGCCTCCCAATAGTACCCTTGTTCCCCAAGAGTGATAAAACTTGACTAGGACATATATGATGACCACCAAGGTGAAACAAGGAAAAAATAATAACTTCTAAGAAATCATGATCCATTCTTTGACTTCAACCCATGATCCGTCTAATGCATTAAATGTAACACTTTATATGAAACAATGTCTAGAGTACCTCATGTGTGTTGGATCGCCATCATTAGATGAACCATGCTAATCACGTGAATGATTTGAGCTGAGAAATGATGAGGAGGGGAGGCATCCAAGGGCCTGCTATTTCTTGAGAAAGTCGATGATCATCTCTAGGATAATTGTCCTCATTGTGTACTATGAGACATGATCTCCTCTAGTTACCCCTAGGTGAGAGGGGGTAACACATCCTAAAGGAGGGTATTTGGCCCTAGATACCTTGGGTTTTCTTGGATTCTTTTTTGGAGGCTTGGAGTTGGCTCTGGGACACCTAGGCTACAAAATTGCTCTTGCAAAGGGAAGCTGACTCAGTGGAGTACATTGCGTAGGAGGTGTTGAATAAAAAAATTGTCACCTATTATAAACGCTCACAAAAAGTTGCGAAGCCTATTATTATTACTACTATATAGCTAATAGGAGGGGTCCCCAAGAATTGGATGAAAAATATTAGTTTTCTAAGCTTTTCCTCAACATTATATACTTCAATTTTGACATCTGGAAGAAATGGTTTAATTTGATCTCCTATGCAAATGACTGAAGTTGAAAAGATTTACTTGCATGAATGATGGCAGTCCTAGCATCATTATAACATAGATAGAATGAAGAAGTTTGATACATGTTAAAAACATATGTCAATATCATATTACTATTTGAATTACATGAAAACAAGTGGCTACCACATATCGAAAGCATGCAAACATTTGTTATTAAAACCTATGAGAGTTGAGTAGTGCCAAACCATGATTATTTCATATACCATATTATGCAAACAAGTCAAAGGCAAGTTACATAGTTTGCAAATTTGCAAAGGTTTTGGTTTTATCATTCATAAGTTTCACATGGTTTAACTACTCATATGGGTCTATATATGAGGATTACATATACCACAATATCGCTATAAAAGGAGCCGCATACATTGAGAATAATTGTCAAGTGTTTAAAGTTTGAGTTTTATGATTGAGACACCATATTGGAAATAACTCCTTGCATATGATGAATTTAACATATAACATATACATGGGCATTGGTTGGTATTTGGAAATGGTTATATATATTATATGGTATTGTTTGGATTCATACGTTTTGCAGGTGGTATATGAGTGTGCTGATTTCAAGGTTGAGAGTTATATGGCAACAAGTTTAATGTTTATTCGATTTGACATGGTGTAAGGTTCGCATAGCATGAGGCTTATGCTAATGGGTCTTTTAAATGATAACGACATGACCTAGCCCGCTCTTTCATTTTGAGCTAATGCCTTGCGTGAATATTGAATCTATTTGGTTTTAAAATAAAATAAAAAAGTAATGTGTTTATACCCTATCTCTGCGTTGAGGCCCACGGGCTCGAACTTGGGTCATTTGAGTTACATGTAGTATATTATTCCTTCAACTCAAATTGTTATGGCATGGTATATATTTAGTTTTTTTATCAAATGTGTCATATGCATTTTGGTATGGTGTTTGGTATGAGATTCTTTCACGTCAATTTAAGTCGAGAATTTGAATAGAAACGAAAAGCCACCAGTTTTGGAATAAACACTCCACATGTGAACTTTTGGCTTAGTATGTCGACTTGTTGTAATAGTTACTTCGTAAATAGATTTCTTTGAAAAATGGTTTGGTTTTATTTGATTGAGTCAGGAGTAGAGTTTGGGAAAATTGGAATATGATGTAGTTATTTTCTTGGATAAACATGCTATAATTATACTGAGGCTCACATTTTATATGACTCTGTTTATATTGAGCATTTTTCTATGATATTTCTTTGAGTAAAATATTGGATTCAAGATATACAACAATAATCATAGATCATGGCATACTTGTAATTAATTTTATTTATTTATTGACTCTTTGGTCATAGCTAGAAAAGCAAGAATATTTCATATTGAAGACATAGTATATTTGCGTTCAACTAGTATGAAATGATAGACATTTTGCTAGCATGATGGATATTTTGGATGTTATAAGGAGGATACATAATTGATGTCATATTTTTAAATGATGGTTATATAGACTTCATTTCCCATTCATAAATAACACTTTTCATAAATTAATTTCCCTATTCTCACTCATTAAAATTCCATTTTTTCATTTCTCCCATATCTATATAATTAAAGAAAATATGAGATATGAAAGAGATATAGTTGGAATGTGTTGCCAACTTGATGAAATAAGGACAAAGCTTAATGATGAATTGTAGCATGTGTATATAATTGGAATAATTCACGGGCTGATTGTTTACAATGAACAAGTACAATCATAATTGAAAGAAATAAGATATTGAACAATTTTGTCGTACATTCCCATCATGTTATCACTTTTCACAAATTACATGTCTTTTTCATATATCCCTTTCATACAAATTCCCTTTTCATACACTTCTACTATTCATATCTTAAAAGAAAATGACTTGTATGTATGAAGATATTCAATTTAGATTCCAAAGTTTAATGAAGGTGGTCTGTGTATATGGACATTCTCATTTTAAGATGTCAAGTTGGATGTTGGTAAAGTTTGCATTGTTGTCCATGTTTTCAATTTTCTCCTTCATTTCCTTTTTTATGTTGCATGGTTTTGTTAGTCTCAGAGACAATTTAATCATGATGAAGTTTTGTTTAGATGTTTAATTTACTGTGTCTTATATTTGTTCTAACTTGAATATGATGGTATATAGATGATTTTTTTTAGTCGTGGCAATAATAGAGGGGGAAACACATGAAGAAGAGGGAGATTACTCAATACATTTTGGAAACCCGGGGGGCATAATAAATTGAGGTTCTCTATACACCTTGATGTTGATCCTGATGAATTTCAACGGTTGATCAAAACATGACATTTTGGAAACCTGGTGGACAGCATGATTTACCTCAACCCCACATTCCTCCAAATGTTATCTTCTAGCCTCACCCTGACATTGTAAATGTCCCTGAGTTTCTTGTTCAACCACCTAATGATGGATGGGGTGGTATTCTTTCCAATCCCTCCTCTAGTATCAATCAATGGCCCTTTGATCCTCCTCCTCCTCCTCCTCCGGTTCACCCAACATTCCCGATCATTACAAATGAGTCTATGCCTGCTCCTCCTCCACCACCTAAATATCATAAAAATCCTTCGTCATAACTCTCAGACACACAAAGGTAAGCAACCAATCACCTCTCCCAACATGGCTAAGTCTTGTTCCTCTACTCACTCTAAGATGAAATCAACAAGCATTGGTAAGAAAAATATAAGTGATATGCATGCAGAAGTAGCATAGTTGGAAGATAAGAAATCTTAATATGAAGACTTTAATAAAGTAAGGGAAGATTTTTTCAAAAAGAAATTCCCTGAATTATTTTAATTTTGTCTTAATGTATACTTGACAATGGCACCTATTACCAACCAACTAATTGGTGGAAGTGTGTTAAAGAGGCTACCTATTGGTTTGGATATGTGAATTTCTTAGCTGTTGTCATCATATGACAGTTGGACAACAATAATGTGAACTCCGTGATAATTTATAGAGTGAGGACTTAAAGGGTGAACCGAATGAATATATAAGCAAGACTGTTGTATGTCCATACCATGGAAAAAAATGCCAACCTTAGACAATCAGGTCAGGGAACATGTATAAAAAATCAGAATCGTACCAATGGGAGCAAACTAAGAATGATCATCCACATTTTGGATATAAAGGGAAAAGAGATAATTCTTCCTAGGCACTTAGAGTTAACCAGGCGTCATTTATTGGAAGTGTTATCACTGGATATATTGAAGGAAAGTTTGATGATTGGAACAAGGAAATTAAGGGGTGTGATGTATCATGTTTTTTCTTCTAACACAACACAACATGGTGCAATTGCGTTTGCACATATGAGTTCTCCGGGTGCTAACCTTTAAACTACTGGTACAAAGCATTAGTTTGAATGAAAGTAGTAAGGAAGATGAACCATCTTCCAAAGAGATTCATCAATCCCCTGCCATGGAAGATCATAATTTTCATCTAAGTAAAGAAAACATGAAAGCATACTTCCCAGCTGCAGACTTGGTTACAATATTGAAGGTATTGTGCAATTTATTTTCTTGTTTGCATGCAATTGATGTTGGGGAAAAATAAAGAAGGTTGATCCAGGCCTGTTTTCAAACAAGAAATCTCTGTGAGATTCTAAGTATGTTTGCTGAAATAGGCTCATCTCATCAAACTGTCAACAAGTAAAAACACATAAGTTAATGTTTGAAGGGTCCAGACTGTGTAATGTTGCTATTAGGATTCTGGTTCCAGAATATCACATGACAAAACTTAATTGCAGAATAAAACCCTCATCCCTTTTTCATAACTGGAGTGACCTGGTAAATAAATAATATACTTAACATATGTGCTGATTTGAAGGATGAAAGGGTAGAAAGGGGCACCCAGATTTATAGATCTCTTGGTGATTTAAGAGTAGAAAAAAATTGGACAAAATTTATACCAGCATCTCATATACAACGAATAGATTGGGATTTAGGCCGAAGTTAGACCACCTTGTGAGGCATATTACAGAGATACCTACCCTATGATAGTGTCCAAATAAGTGACTTTTGAAAGTTGTGTTGAATAATATATATACGTATTTGGACGCTGGGTTAAAAGAATTATAAAAAGGGCCAACTTGTAAATTAGGTCAGATTCGACCTCTATTAGGCCACAAAATTAATTTTAAAAGTGAAATACAAACAAGGCCGACTTTCATATGGTTTTAAATATGAGTTATTAAGTTATTATGGACAAATCTGACCCCTATTTTGTGTTTTTGGAGGCAGAGTGATTACTTTGAAGCCCATTTTTCCCACCATGAAGAACACTTGGAAGTGTTCTTACTGATTTGGGGGAGAAAGTAGAGATTTTGAATGGCCTTTGGAGGTTGGATGCTTCAGGAAAGGAAACAATTATGATGATGTGTCACCTTTTTAGGGCTTTATGACCCTTAATTTTTGTACATGTTACTTAAGAAACCCAAATTTGGAATTGTTTTTTATTATTAAATTGTGAAGAGAGTTTTACCCCCTCCTTAGGATAGATTAATGGAAATTTAGATTAAAAATTATTATTTTATTGTGAGAGAAAGTTGAGCCTTTCCCCTATAAATAGAGGCACTTCACTCATTTTCATCATCATTTCCTGAGGGATTTTTCCATTAGAAGGTCTGCAATTTTCTGAAATTTTCTTGGAACTTTGTATTGGATTGGTGTTTTGGTGAGGAGTAGTAAGGAAATCGGATTTTGGGTTGTTTTACCTCATGCAATACTCTTTTGAAAGTGTTTTAAATGAGATGTTGACGGAGGATTTTGGAATGCTATGGTTTTCTCAAGCATTTTTGGGTACATTTATGCAATTTTAAGTGCTTTTATTGGTATCTTGGCATTTTCTTATGTGAATTCAGAACCTGGTTGAACCCTTGGATGAGTAAGAGTGATTACACCCTCCTCCATATTGTCCTTCTCATCTTGATAGAATACTTAGGGCATGCCTCAAGAACTAGGATGGTCTAAACCCTTGAGGCGTTTCCTTGGCTAGGATTTTGTTCCATGGAGTAAGAGGGTTTACACCCCTAGAGATTTTAAACCCTAGTTTCATCACTTCAAACTTATGCATAAATCCTTTTCCTAGGTATTGACTTGGATATGGTTTTTTTTCAGGGAGTAAGAGGGTTTACACCCCTGGAAACTTTAAACATTAGTCTTGTCACTTTGATCTCCTTTTATGATTCCATTTCCCAATGAAAAGAAACTGGTCTTAGATCTCCTAAATTGATTTTCCTCTTACCCTCAACCTACAACAATTGTGACCTACAACCAGCTGGATTGAAGCAAAAGATATGTCAGTGAGGTGATAGTGGCCCTTCTCTCTCAATTTTGCAATATTTTCAATTGAGCATTGGGACTTTGGCTCTACAAGTGCAAGTTTGGGCGATAACATTTTGGCATCATTGTCGGGGAATAAAGTCCAATTTTCCCGGAAGACGATATTGGAGGAGTTTTCAACATTGAATATTTTTCCCGGCGACTCCATTGGAAGAACAAAGACCTTTTTCTTTACAGACTTTGAGAAATTGATGCTTGTAAGGTGGGATAAGCATCATTATGAAGGCATTTGCAACCCAACTTGGCGACTCCATTGTGATAAGGTACACATATTTTATTTGTGATTGAGCTTTCATTATACATAATGAAAAATGGATTCTTGGATGTTGCATAGATTGTATCTTTCTCTCGATATCAAATATATTCTCAGATATCCAAACGAGTTTCCCCCGAAGCATGCCGAGAATCTCCCAAGGTTCAATGGTGATCCTTCTTGTGCTGTCTCACACATCTTGTCACTTGTGAGATACATGCCCACGTTCGAAGAAAGACATCCAGACCTTTTGGTGAGAGCATTCCTATGCTCATTGGAAAGAAGGAAATGGGAATGGATCCAATGCTATTGCAACTCAAAGAGTATCCCCTCCCTGAAATTTTTTGTTGAGGAATTTCTCAAGCATTGGGGGCCAAAGTTTTAGAGCTTTGAAGACACCTATCATGAGATTTTGACAGCTCTAGAGGATGAGGGAATTCTTGCATTTTTGAATGGTGATGAAGAGATTGATGATGGTGAGGTTTTCTTGGACAACCACAAAGATAGTAATGTTCAATTTTATGAGAAATGTCTAGCATGTAGTCATGAAGATGAAAGGGACAATTACGATAAAAACCAACACAATCTTGTAGTTGATTTCCAAATCATGACATCGAGTTTTTTGTCCAAGAAGAGGCTTTAGCTAACCTAGAGGAAGACGATTGTCATGGTGATGATTTTGTTAAAGGATTTGAGGACTTTCATGTTGATGCTTCAGGTTGTGGTAACAAATCCGCTGAAGAAGTTTTGAGCTTAGAATATGAAAAATACAACACAACTAGTATCAATGGAGAAAGTGTTGCGGAGACAAAATTTATCCCCATGACAAGCTCAGAACCAGAAAAGGACAGTTGTTGAGGAAAAGGTATGAAACTCCTTACTCAATCATTTTCAGATCTTGCCTGACTAGGACAAGATAGTTGGGAATGTCACCTGGGGTTTATAGCCTCAAAACATTCACTCAATCCGCAAGTATTAATTACAAGTATTAATGCTGATTTTATGATTTGTATATGTTGCAATGTAAAAATAAAATTTATACAAGGCTACAAGAATGTATACAACTTTTACAATAAAGTAAACATAGAGACCAAAAGTGAAAGGAGGAACCAAGTCATGAAAACACATGTATGAGACATGACAATAATCTGATTTATTTCATTATGAGATACAAATACGTATTTCTCTTTATAAACCCCTATGAGGGTATGGACCAAAGTCAAATTTAGAGGTCTCTGATGGGCACCATACAAAAAGACTCGAACAATAAAATAAAACTGAAACTAATTATCTGGATCAACTTGCCACAAAAATGATGCCATTTGACTCTGCAAGATATCCTTTTTCAGCCATGAAAATTAATTTACAAACAGACAAGAATACACAGACTATCAAGGATAAATCAACACATTTAAAACAAGCGGCCGAAAAGTATGATTCAATTTTGAACCTTGTTGCCTTCAATAAGACCCTGCTATCAACAAGAGGATTAGGATTTCAAGTAAATTCAGAAATCAATGAAAACTGAAACTATCTCATTTAACTAAAGAGAAAACCTTAGTCTTGTCTTTCTCCTTCTATTCTCCCCTTGTCTCTTCTTCTCATTGAACCTTTATTCTTTCTCAATAAGTTGAGGTATTTCATCTACTTTCTTTAGTCAAGTCAAATTAACTTAACTAATTAGTTTAGGGAGAAATAATTAATAATAATATATAAATAAGGGTCTAGTTAATAATTACTAAATAGGTGGGATCCCTTGTGACTCCCATCATTCTTTTGCCAATCATCAAATATAAAATACAAAAATTTATCATTTGGATCATATAACACCCTTGTAGCTCCCATTGATATCATTTAAATCAAATATTTATCTATCAAAAAAATTTAAGGACATATCCCCAAAAAAACAATATATCCATTTTATCCACAAAAATATCCAAAATAAAGCTTGTTGTCCCCAAAAGTTGAAAATTATCAAATACCGTCTTCATCACTGAAAATCATAAATAAAACTTTAAAATCCATATTTGCTGCTTTGCGAGGCATATTTCCTCTTCTCACTGTTGTCTCCAACTGATTTTCCTTGAGTGGCCCTTGGTTAGTTAGGCCCTTGGGGCTATATTTTGTTAATCACATGAGAGCAATCATATTTTAGGTGCAGGCGTGAAGAAACAAACTTAGAGGATGATGTGGATGGACTAGAGGGGGAAACTATTTCTTTTCCTTTGTCTTGCACAGGTTGCAGGATATCAGTTTTTAATCTTTTGCTAGTTTGTGAGGATTGTATTGGGGAAATAATAGGAGAAATTTGAACATTGGGATTAATTGGTGGTGGTAAAGGCAATGACACAATGGGTCAATCACGATGGTGAGAGATAGGTTGGTGGACAATTTCTTGCCAACCATCATTAGCGGGGACTTCGGGCTGCAATGACACATGTGGAGGAATGTGAATTCCAGGAAAATTCTGAGGAGGCTGAAATGGGGGTCTATAAGGTCGGGGATGCAAGATACCATGGCCAACCAAATTTAAAAAACCCAGCTTGAAACAACTGGTTCAACTCTTGTGGATCAACATCGAAATGAATAGAAAACCGAAGCTTTCTATGTCCTTGCTGCTAGTTACCTTTGCCTCTGTTATTTCGACCATTACTGCCCCTACTGAAAAAACTCTATCCTGTAGTAATAATTAATTAGTCATGAAATTCTTAATAACCCATACATGAGACTCTACTTACATAAATCAAGATTTGGCTCTATAATTTACTACAAGACACATGAAA
Source organism: Picea engelmannii (assembly GCA_009831015.1). Lineage (NCBI taxonomy): Eukaryota > Viridiplantae > Streptophyta > Pinopsida > Pinales > Pinaceae > Picea > Picea engelmannii. The sequence continues at coordinate 446,574 of ML809373.1, forward strand.
TTCATCCATCAGAATTCCATTTATTAATTGCCACATGAACATGGAATTAATAGGGTCAATGGGAGTATGGAGGGATTGTATTTAGCGTAAAGTGATATCATGAAGGGGAAATAATTTATGAATAATGTTCAAACAATCAATAAAAACCATCAACTGTGTAAAAACATATCTCATAATATTAGTGATCAATCTCTGCCATGTCAACTTTCCTTCATTTCCATACATAATTCTCTTAAAAATAAATATCACAGAACAAGGAATGGATAAGTGAAATTGGGATCATGAAGGGGTTGTATTTAGCGATAAATGGTATGATGGAAGGGATTCCCATAGATACTGTTCTAATAATACATCAAACAATGCCATCCTTGATGTTAATTAATAATCAAAACCTTTTACTGTTTCAAGAATGAACAACACTCTGTTTCCAGAAAACAACTCAGAAATAGTGTTTCTTTCCAAGGCTACTCATTTGCCTAAGAAATTGCATAGCATAATAACCAATTTTATATTGCTCGAGAATTAATTAACAATAATAACACTTCTTATATATAATAGAGTCGAGGAGTTAGAAATATCATAATAACCAAAACCAATACCAAAAACAGTTGCAAAGTGGACATGCTATGATCCATAATGTCAACACCAATAAATTTTAAACCCACAGGGTCCCATGAAATGTCTAAAGGTTCCTTGTGTATAACAATAATTTGACCGAAAACACAATTAACCAAACCTTCCAATTTATTGCATTCTGGTTCATAAAACTTCATTAAAGCATTTCATAATTCATATACAGATGTTCCTTGCATTTGAAAACAACACACAACAATACTTTTGAAACCTTTCCATCGACCCCATATTTTTTCCTTGTGACAGACTATATCTTCATATGAATAAGTGGGTTCAACATTCCTTCTACTATTAATCAAACCGCGGCCAAACAAAAGATCACAACCGATGCTTTTTATCAAATTCTGGGTAGGAATATTTCTACGATAATTTCCAATGCATAGGGTTCAATACACAACAAGGGATAGTAAGGTGGTAGAAGAATGTGTCTAACAAACTGGGGGTTTAGCCAGAAGGAGCACGAGAGGTTTAATCCTTCACAAAAATCCACATTAACACTCACAGAGTAGTGATCAGGGTGTGGGCACAATAGCCATGAAAACCAACCACCAAAATGACAGGCATAGTGTCCATATAACCCACAGGTAAGGAGTAGTGATATGCTCTTGTCGAACAGGGAAGAAATAAAAAAAAAAAAATACAAGAGGCAAGGCAGTCACAAGACTTTCCGAACGATATTCTTTTCCATAACAAAAATGCGAACAACTATACACAACAAAAGACACCATGCCTCTTTTCCAATGCCATGGTTCAACTACAACCAAAACATGAAACCAAAACCTTGTAAATAACCAATACACAATCCAAATTCATTCATATAACAGCTTTGGAAATGCACAGACCATGATCAAACAAGAGCCAACTGTTGACTTAAAGAGAAGAGCGAATGTTCATGGATGGAAAAGAAAGAAAAGTCCATACCTGTGTAAAAATTTTCTAAGGAGAAAATACCAGCCTATATACCTCCTCCACGATCGAGCAAAGCGAAGATACAACAATCAACAAGAGAAAATGCAAAATGACTAGGGTGGCGAGCTCGAAGTGAGTTAGAGTGACATGCATTTACTGCATGTTGCTTATACATTCACGTTTTCATTAATGGCCAGTACGAGCATGCCCACTATACCATTTATCAACCATTAACATCCCAAATCAACTTAATACAAGCCGACTATACCATAGTTTCCAATGTTCCAATTTTTCAAATGCACCAACCCTTGCCATTATTTCCATTTCACATACAATAAAACTTTTCTAGTGGTAATTAAATCACATCACAACTTACAATGCAACTCTTGTATCAAGGGTCAAGGTGATCACCCAACTAACCATACACCATATAAAATATAAAAATTAAACTAGGGTGTAGATTCCTCATCCATTCAAAGGCATCATAGTCACATTTTGCGAGAGATAATTTAGACAACATTGTTTTCTGTTTAGTCACCTTTCCCATTTCATCCTGTAATAATTATTTTGGCAGTAGTTTAAATCAAATAAAATGTATAGTTTGTGTCGCAACCAAGGCATACACACATGAAATGTAAGTGTCTCTTCTCCATCATAGTCACATCAGTCACACAAGGGGTCCTACCTATTAGTATATTATTAAATATAATTAAATAATAAGGCGTTTGCAACCATTTGCAAGAAGGTACCCTATGTTGCGCTTTTGAGTGTCAACAACAGTCATGATGATGGAATTCATGAATAAGGACTAGGTCTTGAACCAACGTCTTGTAGTTTGGATGAGTTTTTCTTGCTAAATTTGAGAATGGAACCATTCTTCACAAGTTTTGACAGTAATACTGTTTTTGATGATAATGATGGAATAAGAGGTTTGAATCTCAAGGTTGAGACACATACGGAGCTAGAATTTGATGGATTCCAGGAAGACGCCAATGTACTTACTGACGGTGTCACTAACAATCCCAATACAATAACAAAACAGAGCAACAATGGGATTTTGTTGCAACAATTTAATTTAGTGAAGGACATGGTCTTTGCTGAAAATAATGCCCAGGGACAGAAGGCAGGTTTACTTGGTCATTTGTAGAGGGACAACACTGATATGATGGATCATGTTGAAAATGACTTGGAGGATGTGCTAAGTCTACTAGAAAACCATAAGGATTTCTCAACTGATGCCCCAAAACTTGGTGTTGTGTCTATTGATCTGTTGGAAGAGAAAAAAACACTTCATATCCCTCAAGGAGGAGAAGGGTATCAATTTCAAAACAATTCTGTTCGTATTATGGTTGATAGGAGCTACAATGCAAGCTTGGGGTTTCATGAAGAAGATGAAGTATATAGCATTACCCCTATTGTCCCAAAGGAACAACTGCATATTGACTATGATGAAAATGATGGAAAGTTTGAGGGACACCAAGCATGGATTAATATGAGGGTAAATTCTGGGAAAATTCTTGCTACAAGTGAGTTTGATAAAAATTTTGATCAGCCAAGTGGCACTGTTGTAAATTTTTTTGCAGGAGGTTACAATGATGTTTGCCAAGATTGTAAAGTTGAAGGGGAACTCTTCATGGATGATGTTGTTATAAAACCCCTTATTCATTTTTTGAGGATTACTCGGCCTATGAAAAAATAGGTTGCGGTTGTTGGCCAATGCATCCACATGGAAAAGCAGGGTTCATTTTGTTGCAAATAACATTTACAAAATTCTCAAAATGGAGTTTACCAAATTACAAACTTTGAAGAAGTGCACCAGCCTAAGGGTCCTTTATATGAATACATGGATCCATGACTCTCAGGAGGGGGAAACCATAGATTCGATTATGAGAACAATGGTTTAGATTGGACTACTAGTGTAATTTCAAAAAACATGAAAGGTGTTGGACTTTTGCTTTCTTTTCTTCTCATATGGTGAAAATTTTCTTAGCACAATGAAACATGTCACGAAATATTTTATGCATAGAATTCCAGGAAGCAATTATGTAAGACTTCCAATCAATTGTTTTGTGAATTGCAAAAATTTTTAAGGAGAAAAATTAACTTAACATTCCTTTCTTTAAGGGGTCCCACCTACAAGCTATATAGTATAATAGATAAAATTAATATAGTGTGTGCATTGCAACTCTTTGTAGGAAGAATTCATGTGCATTTTTTTTGCGTAAACAAATGGAGAATCCACAGGGAAATCTGCTTACAACAGATTAGAACTCATGGACTTTGGTTATGAAACTAGTAGTGGTAAATAATGCGGTAATTGATAACAACCCGAGAAATAATAGAAATAGATCAATACTCTAGATATGTAAAATTATACCACAGGGGGAATAAGAATAGAAGTTAACATGATATATGCAATGGGACTTCGTGGAATAATTCCTGTAAAGTGATACGTATGAGGGGGTTTGGTCATGTTGATATAACAAACATATAGATAGTAAATATCACTTGGGAAAATAATTTTCACTGAAGCTTCAACTTTGCTGCAAAAGTATTTCAAAATCTTATGATATTCTCTTATTCAAAAACAATATGGAGGGTAGAAACAGAAAGGAGAAAAGGTAGGGAGTCATGACCATTGAGTTTCTAGCAAATCATGTAATTGAAGGTACATGATATCATTTCACCCAACATTGAAAGAAAAGAGAATCATAATATCTTTGTTGTGTGTTCAGTTTCAAAATTGATCGACAATATTTTCAAACAATGATCTATCTAGTGAATTGACTGATCCAATTGACTCTGTCTCAACAAAAGGGATTCATACCATAAAAAGAAAACCAATACAATAAGTAAAAAAAAAAACTGTACTCAAAATCAAATAAAACAAGTATGTACAGAAAAGAAAAGTATTTACAAAGCACTAAATCTCAATCAATTTGGTTCGACATAGTGCTTAAGATGCGAACCATTTGTAATGTAAGAAAATAATCGCTCATCCATATCCTTTAATAAATAATAATTGGTACCAAGGACATAGGCTATTTTGAATGGAACTAGCCATAATTTATGAAATTTGGATCTTCCTCTCTCAGCATGAGCCGAATCCCAAAGTAACACTTTCTCATCAATTTTAAAATCAACAGATTTAGTCTTTTTATTGAAATATTTCTTAAATGTATGTTGCTTTCACTTTAAGTTATCTAGAGCACGAATTCTCTATTCTTTTAAAGCGAGTAAGACATTCATTCTCTGAGATATATCCGTTGAATCCAAGTCTTCAACTTATAATTCCAAACATAAAGAGGTAAGTTCTAGTTCAATTGACATAATACATTCTTGACCATACAACAACTCAAATGGGGTATGTCTTGTGCTATACTTAGTAGTAGTACGATGATCTAGGTGGATATCGGTGGCCACCCACCTTTTCCAGTTGGCTCAAAACAAATTTCTAGCAATTTTGATAATTTACTATTTTTAGCAGTTTTTCAGGTCCTGAACTTCCGGAGCCGTTTTGAGCCCTAAACGATGTTTTTTGGGGTATGTTGCGGTTGCAAAAGTTCATGATGAAATTTTTTGCAACTGTTGTAGTCCTCGGATAGATCTTTCTAATGGGTTAGTCTACCACCACTCTCTGTTAGAGAATGAGGAGATAAAGCGACAAATCCAAGAATTGCTCCATAAGGGGCACATTCGTCCAATCTATCACCTTGCGGGAGCCCAATCGTGCTGGTATAGAAGAAAGATGGAACCTGGAAACTTTGCATTGATTATCGAGCTCTGAATAAAATCATAGTCAGAAATCGGTACCTGATTCCCCGAATCAACGACCTCCTTGATCAACTCATGGGGGCCAAATACTTCAGTAAGATTGATCTGAAGTCTGGCTACCACCGGGTCTCAATAGAACAAACAGATGTATGGAAGACCACCTTCAAGTCAAAGGAAGGCCTTTTTGAATGGTTGGTCATTCCCTTTGGTATGACAAACGCTCTAGCCACTTTCATGAGGATGATGGACGATATCCTGCGACCATTCACCAATACTTTTGTAGTGGTGTATCTCGATGACATTCTCATTTACAACAAGACTTGGGTCGAACACTTGCAGCATATTCAACAGGTTCTGCACACCCTGTGGCAGCACAAGCTATACTCTAACTTGGAAAAATGCTCCTTCGGCATGGACAAGATCCATTACCTAAGCTACATCATTGATCAACATGGCGTACATGTGGATCCAGCTAAGATCCAAGTCATCCGTGACTGGTCAGCCCAAACCACACTCACTGAGCTTCAGAGCTTCTTGGGCCTTGCCAATTTCTACCGCAGGTTTGTGTTGGGATTCTCCCATATTGCATGGGCCCTCAGCCAAATAACCAGGGGTGGTGGTAAGGTGAAATTTTGCGCGGGGCTGGCCCCAACAACAAGCATTCGATGATTTGAAGCAACGCTTGTGCTCAACCCCAATAATTTCACTACCAGACCTACAAAAACCCTTTGAGATTAAGACTGATGCTTCATACCATGCTGTGGGTGCCGTTCTCACGTAGCACGACCACCTCGTGGCCTATCATAGTGTGACACTATCAGATGTTGTCCGTAAGTACGCTACTTACGACAAATAAATGTACTCCATCATGCAAGCCTGCCACCAGTGAAGACATTACATTCTTGGGAGGGAGACAGTCATCCAAAATGATCATAAGCCACTGCAGCTCATGCAGACACAAGGAAAATTGCAGAATGACCGCCATCAAAAGTTGTCCACATACTTGAAACAATTCCACCTCAACATCAAGTATAAAACAGGAAGCACCAACTGTGTCACTGATTGCCTCAACAGACCACCAGTCACGACACTCACCACAGTGCTAGACTCCTGCGGCCATGAGACCTCTGGATGGCCCCAACTCTATGAGACAGACCCATACTTCACCACCACCTACCAAATGTTGGGTGCAAAGAAATTTGTTGATAATTTCCATCTTCAGGATAGGTTGTTGTGTCGTCTGGGCCATATATGTGTTCCCTCAAGTGAGCAAGCGACGCTGATCTAGGAAGGCCACTACAACTGGGTGGCAGGACACTTTGGCATCGAAAAGACAGTGGCGATGCTACAAAAACATTTCTACTGGCTGAAACTTCGACAGGAGGTTAACGAGTATATTAGGTCTTGCACTGCCTGTGCTATTGCCAAACCAACCACTAAGAAATAGGGCATGTACACCCCTCTTCCTGCTCCTGACAAACCATGGGAATCCATCTCAATGGACTACATGTCGGGCCTCCCGTCCATCAAGCGGGGAAATGACTGTGTTTTTGTGGTTGTCGATCTCTTTTCTAAGATGGCGATTCTGGTTGCTTGCAAGAAGAGCATCACAACAGAAGCCACTGCCAAGCTCTTATTTGAACAAGTTTGGGTAAATTTTGGAATCCCACAAACCATTGTCTCAGATCGGGACAGTTGATTTCTCAGCACATTCTGGTCGAGCCTCTGGTCACTGCTGGACACCAAGCTCACCAAATCCATGGCCTTCCACCCCCAGATAGATAGCCAAACCGAGGTCATAAATCGAATGATCGTGCATATCCTGTGCATGTATAATTCCAAGCACCCTCGCACATGGGATGAGAGTCTTCCCTATGTCCAACATATCTACAACCGAGCCATGCATAGCTCAACCGAACACAACCCCTTTCAGGTGGGGTTGGGATTCCAACCATTTGGTCCCATAGATGTTGCAATTCCCCTTGCAGTCACCTTGAACGACTCCTCTCCTGCTCCAACTAAGCTTGACAAAGCCACCCGGTTCATTGAGAGGATCCAACACATCCGCCAATAGGTTCAGGATATCTTACAGAAGTCCAATGACAAGTACAAGCAACACCATGATCAACATCGGGTTCCACATAATTTTCAGGTGGGCGACAAAGTTTGGTTGCACTTGCAGAAAGAACGCCTTACAGGACCCCATCGGAAGCTTCACCCACTCCGTTATGGGCTGTACACCATCACCAAGGCTATGGGGGATAATTATTTTGCACTCAACATTCCTCCTTTCCTTGGCCTGCACCTAGTGTTCAACGTGGACCTCCTTCAACCTTATTTCCCACCATTATTGGACACCTCAGACGTAGCAGAACAACTGACACCAATAGAGCTCAACCCCGATTGCATACAACAGAAATCCAGTGATCAGATTATGGACACACAGATCAAGGGCACTCGACAACAAAGGATCTAGCTTTATTGAGTCATCATAGCAGGGCAACTCCTACACCAAGGCAAGTGGCTCACCTGGGGCCAAATTCAACAGAAATTTCCTCATCTGATGGGGGAACTCAACGCAATGGAGACCATTGCTTCCTATGGATGGAGGATTGATCTAGGGGGATATTGATGGCCACCCACCTTTTCCAGCCGACTCAAAACAACTTTCTAGCAATTTTGATAATTTACTATTTTTAGCAGTTTTTCGGGTCCTGAACTTCCGAAGCCGTTTTGAGGCCCTAAACGACGTTTTTTGGGGTATGTTGCGATTGCAAAATTTCATGATAGATATCGTAGTCCTCGGATAGATATTTCCAATGGGATATCATATGCCTAAAATGAATATCGTATGCAAAAGTTATGACCCCGAGAAGTTGATGTACTAACTTACCCAAACGGGGCCCACATGACTTTTGGTACTTCATCTCCTAGGGTTAGGTTTTTGGATGTTTAGGGCTTTTGAAACTCCTGTTTATTGTAAAAAGGCCTTGAGAGCCTCATTGTAATCATCTTCTTGTGAATGAGTGCAACCGTCACATCTCTTCTCAGAGATAAGCCTCCACCATTCCAACAAGCTTGTTTTCCACTGCATTTTACAGTTTTAGCTTATTTCCTTATTGAATAGAAAACCAATTTTACTGTATCTTTGTTATTACGTGTTAAGCATCTGGTAATAATCTGTAGTCATTTCATTCTGCTCATAAAATCCGGATCATACGATCTACCCAAAGTGCATAAGTGAGAAGTATGTACCACTGACATGGATTATCCTCTATAATATTTTTCAAGATCTTGACCAGATTCTTGTTAGTTGATTCTACCTGCCCATTTACTTGAGGGTAATAGGTAGAGGAAGTGAAGTGTTTGACACCAAAATTACTAAGGAACTAAGTAATATTTGTAGAGATGAAATTCAGTTCGTTATCTGAAATGATCTCGAGGGGAAGACCAAACCAAGAAAATACATTAGATTCCAAGAAAGAGATAACCTGCTCATCTTGAGCATGTCTAATAGGTACAAATTTAGCCCACTTTGTGAAGTAATCTGTAGCTATTAATATATAAACATGGCCTGCAAAAGATGATGGGTTAATAGGACCAATGAAATATACATCCCATTTAGAAAAGGGAAAATCAGGAAGACAGGATGTAAGGGCATGGAAGAGAAATGTTCTCTACCAGAGAAATTTTGGCATTTATCATAGCCCCTTGTAAATTCATAGGAATATCTAAAAATGGATGGCTAGTAATAACCAATCCTAAGGATTTTAAAGGCAGTGGGTTTGGAAGAAAAATGACCACCAATATGAACAATAGATGCTGCTGATCCGTGAATCTCATTTAATATTTTTTGGGCCGCATTATCATTTATGCATTATAGCAACAACCCATCAACAAACCTTCTAAACAAAGAGTCTCCTAAAATGAGGTACTTATGATCTTCAAGACAAGCCTCCTTCGTTGATGAGGGTTCAAGTGATCTAGACACCCTTGAAATTGTAAGTAATGAATGATATATTTATACCAGGGATGTTCAGAAAGATTAAGATTTTGGTTTTCAATATAGAATAATGCTGATAGCAGATTATCTTCGTCTTTAGAAAATTCACTTGGTTTAGGATATTGAGCTAAGTGAAGGGATAAGTCACGTCCCTCGATCATTTTATATATCATGATTGTTAAATTGTGCTCTTGTATTTTTGCAAGCCAATGTGAAATCTTACCTAAAAGATGCATTTGTGAAAGTAAAAACTTGACAGTAGGAAAATGGACTTTTACCTGCGTGTCCTTTCCTAGAATAAAATGGAAGAATTTTTCTATAGCTTTAACAAGAGCGAAAGCATGATTTTTGATGTAAGAATATTTTATTTCATCATCCGATAATTTCTAGCTCATGTAAGCTACAAGTTTTTCATTATTTTGATCATCGTTTTGCATAAGAATTGCAGAAATTTCTTCTTCAGTAGCGTTCATATATATAATGAAGTATTTTTCAAATTCTGGTTTCACTAAAACCAATGCAAAACTGATTGCTTTCTTGATCTTTATGAAATCTTTTTGACATCATCTGTCCAAGAGAAAGGATGATCCTGTTTTAGTATACTATGGATTGGTTTAACTATGACAACAAAATCAAGAACAAACCTCCATAAACAATTTATAGTGCCTATAAAAGCTTGAATTTATTTCTTAGATGCAGGGGCAGGAAGATTTAGGATTGCAACAACCCTCTCAAGATCTATGCTTATTCCTGAATTTGAAAGAATACGACTGAGAAGTTTAGCTTGGGTGACACTAAAAATAGACTTCAAAGAATTCAAAGAAATGCCAAATTTTCTACATTGCAAGAAGACCTTTCAAAGATGATCAAAATGATTTGATCGGGTTTTGGAATAAACTATTAAATCATAAAGATAAACCTGAATGATCTTATCGATAATATCATCGAAATCTAGATGCATATCTCTCTGAAAAGTGGCACCTGCATTAGATAAGCCAAACGACATTCATTCATAGGCAAAGGTGCCCCAACGAGTTGTAAATGTGGTTTTATATTTATCGATCCTCTTGAATTTAATTTGATTATAACTAGAGAAACCATCAAGTAAGGACATCATTTTTTATCATGCAAATTGATGTAAGATAATTTCCATGTTAGGAAGTGGAAAGTTGTCTTTTACACTTGCTCTATTTAAAACACTAAAATCAACACAAAGCCTAATTTGACCTATTTTATTCTGGATGGAAACAAGATTTGATACCCATTTAAAATACTTAACTAGACAGATTATATGAGCATTTAAGAGTTTTTCCACTTCTTTTCTGATTGTAGCTTCAAGTGATCCGGGAGGATCTAGGGAAGATCCCAGAAGTCTTAGAAGTGTCCCAGGAGGCTCATAATGGCTTCGACAAATGAAAAAGGGAAAAAATTCAAATCCATTAAAACTCAAAAAAACAGGCATCATTGCAAAGAGCGCGTCACAAGATTTCCAACGATGAAAATGGTTCGTCAAACGGAGTTACGGATCGAAAGATATTCACAGTCAAAGTTTTGGTCAACCTAGCCCAGTCAACAGAGATGAGTGAGCATCCGTACTACTGATGTCAACAATCGTACGGATGATGTCATCATCTGTATAGAGTACGTGGCACAGTCAGAGAGCGACACATGTCTTGATGATGTCAGCATGATGATGTGGCAACACTAGAGGCTACCATGTGTCACTCATTTTTGGCATTTTCGGGTCGACATGTGGACTAATGAGAAAAACCACATGGCAGGTCGTACAGGACGTGGCAGCATGATGTCAACATGTTGATGTGGCCCAATGACAGTGTGCCATGTGGCATGCTGATTTGGCACTTTGGGCCGCCAAATGGACCAATAAAAATGTGACATGTGGCACCCCTAGGTGATGTCACGTGGCACCACCCAGGAGCCTCCACGTGGTCCTCTCATAGACTGACACATGGCACCATTTTTTGGATGACACGTGGCAGGGACACATAGGTAGATGACTGTACCAGGTTCAACCAATGGATGGCTGCCACGTGGCCCAGTCATGGGATGCCATGTGGTAGTGAGCAAATGCCCAATGAGGGCCAGTAACCAAAAATCCAATTTAAAAAGGGTTGGCCAACGACCAACCCCAGTCTGCCAAACTAGCGGCGGTTCCACCAAACTTGGTGGCAGGCTTCCGCTATATCTGACTCAACAATCGACGATCCTCCAAGTTTAGCAGCGATTCCACCCAGTCCACCAAGTTAGTGCTAGTCCACCAAATTTGGTGGCAAGATCTGATGGTTGTAACAATGCGCAAAAAAGGGAGGCCTACGGGTTTGACCCCGAGACCTCCCCAACCACAAGTTCTAATATAGCATCTGCCAACCATTGGGCCAAACAACCTTGTTGGGTAATCTGCCTAGGTTTTTTTTATCAAAAAACGTGCTTTTGCCAATGCACAGGAGAAGGAAGCGTGCACACCAGTTCAGGCATGGATTTTTGTGCAGGTTTAAATGCATTAATTGCATAGACTTGCACGTGGATCGAGACATAGGTCCAAAGAAGGCCTCAAGGTGACATAGTCTGATGAAGACGATTTGACAGTCAAAATTATGATATTCGACGATGCGAATCCGATGACGATGTCTGTTTCGACAACAAAGACTTCGATTAGTAGGATAAATTTTGGAAGAGCCAATGTAAGCATGCTTTTTAATATGTTTTTTTCTCATTGAATGTTGCAACATAGTATGCTTGATACAGGTCTGAAGGAGCATGGAGAAGCTGCAGCAAGGAAACAAGGCCAACTTATTCCTTCTATTTCTTTCTTTCTTCTCTTCTTACACATAAACAAATCAACTACCTGTGAAAGAAAATTTGTGGCACTTGGATGACAAGTGGCCAACAAAACAATCAAGAATCTCGTAGTTTTCAGGATCTGAGTATGAGCTGCATACGCACTTGGATCTGGGCAACATATCTAAGGAATTATATGACTCCATTTTGATGGGGGTCATTTGTTATTCTTCCTCTTTTTCTGTATTGATTATGTCAGAATGATGTCCATGTCAACATCATGGATGCCTCATGAGCATGAGAACTTGTGAAGCTTGTAAACATTCCTGATCACATTATGATCTCTTTTTGCTGTCACCGAAAAGGGACTTTGGCCTTACAACTTGTAAAGGAGAGACATCATTACAACAAGGAGAATAAAGCGATCAAGCTTTGAAACAAGACCTGAAGACGTAGCCCACATCGGGTGAACTCCGTTATCAAGGGAAGTGTTGTTTCTCTTATGTGTTTATGTTCTTATCTTGCTTTCATGAATTTCCGCACATAGATTACTAAATGCAAACATGACATGTAACACATAAGGAATTTAATGAGGCTTTAATTCAATTTGGATTCAAATCTATAAAGACTTCAACCATACCTTTTAATTGCAATTTGCTCAAGTAAAACGATCAATAATTGACCCTTTGGAGGAGTGACAGGATAAAACCATTATTGGAAACTAATCACCCCCGGGTTCAGATCATAAAGTGTAGAATTCACAGGTCTCTATTTTTTCCTAACTGGCTTTGCCTCTTCCTTAATGGGAATGGCATGTTGTATAATATTAGGATCAAAACCACGAAGATCCTCATAAGACCAGGAAAAAACATCACAAAATTCTTGGAACAAGTCCATGAACTTCTTCTTTTCTTCATCAGAATATTGAGCACCTATTTTAATAATCTTTGGGGATTTTGGAGTTCTAATGTTTATGGAGATGGTATCCCCGACTTTTCTTTTTGACTCCTCTTTTTTATTGCTTACATCACTCGTCGAGAATGAACTCTCAAGAGGAGTTACATATTTAGGAAGTTTATAGTTTTTAAGAGAAATGATCTCTTTAGGTTTGTAAGGTTCTGATCTAGATGGATATCAGTGGCCACCCACCTATTCCAACTGACTCATCTTGGTATTTTTTCAGTTTGGCATTTTCTTTCTAGTTTTGGGGTCCTGAACTTCCGGGGTCGTTTTGAGGCCCTAAAAACGTTTTTAGGGATTGCCACAGTGAAACTGTGGACAAAGTTAGAGTTTTATGACATAATGTGTATTCCTCAGAGAGACCTTTCCAACAGGATATTGTGCACCTAAAACAAAGATTGTATGCAAAAGTTACGACTCCGAGAAGTTGATGTACCAACTTACCTCAACAAAGCCCACATGACTTTTGGTGCTTCATCTCTTAGGGTTAGGTTTTTGGATGTCTAGGGTTTTGGAATTCATGTTTATTGTAAAAAGGCTTTCAGAGCCTCATTGTACTCATCTTCTTGCGAATGAGTGCAACTGTCACATCTCTTCTCAAAGACAAGCCACCACCATTCTAGCAAGCTTGTTTTCAGTTTGTATTTTACAGTCTCAACATATTTCTTTATTGAATAGAAACCAATTTGACTATATCTCTATTATTGTTCATTGTGTCTATGTGTCAATAATAATAATAATCTGTGTTCATTTTGTTCTCTATCTAAATAAGCTAGTGAAGAAGGAGATTTCAAACATTAGAAACAAAACCACATATATTCTTTAGATTAGGAGGAAGCCCTGCGGGGCCATGCCACAGGTTAGTTACCATCATTGGTTACTCTTAGGAAGGGACAACAATGGATACGTCCTCTCCCTCCTTATGTCAGGCGATCCCTCCGTCCTCGCCCCCACCCTAACCCCCTGGATACTGATTCTTATATTAGGTTTTATCTTTTGGTTTAGAAGCAATGCATTTTTTGTTTTTTTTTCTTTGCTTGCCATCAGATCGAAATCAATCCAGCTAGCTTATCTTATATCACCGTTTTGGTATTATTTTTCTGATTGTTGACTATCAAGCATCGAAGAGTTTGGTTTTCTATAGCATCTAAATGAATGGGACACTAGAGGATAAAAAAACCTGGTGTGTTCACTTCATCTCTTTTCCTAACCACCGAGGAGCGAATTCGAACTAACTCCTTACCCACCAATATACTGAGCTTCTTCGGTGCCTTACCCCAAGCTAACCCCTATCCTTTTTTTTGCTTTGACCCTTTTTTTTATGCTAATGCTGCTTTTCTTGGTGAGTTGGCCTCGAATGAGGGTAGCAAATTTGGATTGGATTCGTGTGATTGATAGAATAATAAGAAGTTTATCTGGGGGTGACCCATTGAGCGATGGAGGTATCGGGGAGACTTTCATTTACTCACTCGCAAATACTCCTAAGCTAATGATTGGAACATTTGATCAATCCGATCAATCAAATAAACCCATTTTAAGAAACCCTTGTACGTTCCCTTTCTTCGGGATTGATTGCTTCCGGCAGGCATGATCTGTCTCTTTCTCCACTTTCATATGATTGATTTTACTCGGTCGACTCGGACTGGTGATAGAATGACTCACCACACACGAATTGGGTGTGCCTTACTTACCTTCCATCTGTGAAAGAAAGAATGGATCCTGCCCAATGTACGGGGGTAACATATCAATAGCTAACGACTTATGGCTACTTTCTACGCTAATGATTTCCTTTATCCAAGACAATAATCTACTTTCGGATGTGCCGGCCAGGTGAGCGTAGAGATTGGCGCTAGGTCCCGAGTTATCTCATAGCAGGTGCCTCCACCGGGGGTGCATTGTTACAGCATGGGAAAGAAGGGATAACAGGTTAACCATCACAATAACTAGCTCGGGTGTTGCTAACCCACCGCCAAGACTAGTAGGTGGACAAACACATAAGCATCTCGAGGTAGGTCTCTAGCGTAATAGCAGCATGAAGGATAAGTGTCGATGGAAAAAAAAATTTAACAAGGTGCATGGCCCACTAACCAACTATCAATACCACTTTGTTGGGCCACCAGTTTAGGTAGCTGCCTCCTTTTTTTCTTGGCCAACTTGTGGGTAGTATCCAAGGTTAAGCTTCGACTAGGTGTGTTTCATGATCTATTTCTCTGGCTGGGTAAATCATCGGACAAGAATTGCTTTTACGATCTAAGGGTTGGTAACACTTTTCCCCCGGCTGTAAGTCCTTGCTTGGCCAGATGTGATTGATTCTTCCTCTAGCTTGTGTTTGTTTACTGGAAGATAAGAACTCTACGATGGTAGGTACATGTGACTTAAGAGAACTACTAGCTTTTGGGTATCATTCTATCACCTTACTTATTTCGACATGATGGGTGTGGGCCCAATAATGCATGAATGAGATGGAGGGCCCAAGAGATGTTGCATGAATGATAATAGGGCTCGCAAGATGCATTCCAACACCCACTGCCTAGACTTATTCATCATAGGTAATCCCCGCCAAAGGGATGAATGAGAGGGATGACACGACATGGCCAAAAAGAATGCATTCCATTCACTATGCTTCTAACTTCTTCTAACTCCCTAACTTCTTCACTGAAGGAGGAAGGTCAATGTGAGTTAGTTAGTCGGGGTTGGGGAGAGATACTTATTCCAGCATGCCTAATTCTTATTTCAGCATGCCTAATTCCTACCATGACTTATTCCGTACTGATTGGAAGGGAGGCACAAGACAGATGCATGCCTGACTTATTCCTATTATTCCCCCATTAAGAGTGGGTGGGAGGGCCGACCTGCAAGAGATGCATGCATAAGAGAGGTTGTGCGTAAGTAAGGGAGGAAGAAGGGTGGGTGGATGGATGAGTGCTACAAGGAACAAAGAGAGGAAAGGTGGACAGATAGTGAGGAAACACTTCTTCAGTAAGGTGGAGAAGGAAGGGGTAAGTAAACGCCTTGATAAGAGGGCATATGGTATTCATGAAAGGTGTTGGGTTTAGGCATAAGGTAAGGGATAAAAAGAGATCCCATCCAATCAGTCCAATCCAGTGGTTCTAAGGGAAGGGGTTTATAGCCCTCCTAACTAAGTGATTTAGTGATTCATGGTCTAGCGTTGAAGGTCTAGTTTTCTAGTAGAAGGTGAAACCAAGACTAGGAGGTTGTTATTGCTGATTGGGACTGAAGAATGAAGGTAATATAAGGGCCATTGATGCTGAACAAGGGGCTCGAACTTCTTCTCCAGTTGTTATATTCCATAATCCCTTTGCTTCGCCCAAAGCATGTTGTTAGGGGATAATGAAACCCTATATAGATCTTTGGTCATGTCCACAAGGAGCCGAGCCCAGTGGAATGAATCCTGTGTATTGATTCAGGCTGTTGTGAGGGGCGCATATTTTGATTGTGATGAAATGACCCACCTAAACCCTCTATATATTATCTGCCCCGCCCCTAGGACCCTATATGTATATGGGGTAAGTGCAGGGGATTGGACACTTCTCCTCAAGGGCGTCTGGGAGAAGGGAAACCTCGCCCCAAGCTGAGCTAGGGGGGGTGAATAACGAAGAAAGGAGCGAAGAAAGAGATTTAGGGGGAAATTGGAGTTTCTTCGCTAAGAGTGAGCTCATTATATACGTGCTTTCAAACAACTTCTTCATCAGATTTTGATTTGAATGTATGATGCGCAAGTTCACTAACTTACTAAGTGCATATCATATTTAGATTCCTCTCATTCTCTCAGGATTCTCTCTAAGAGGGATTCACTCTTGATTTAATCCATATTCAGTATTGAAATGAGGGTCCCCTAGCATAATTTAAATCACTTAACCTTCAGAGGTATTCTTCAAGTTACCTTAGCTTTTTGTAATCTTTCCTATGCGCAATTCACATAAGCTTCATAAATTTTTTATTCGCATATTTATTCTTTTCATTAGCACAGGGTCCTTGGCGTAGTTTAAATCACATAACCTTCAGAGGTATTCTTCAGGTTACCTTGACTTTTCATTATTCTATCTACGCCCAGTTTACATTGTCTTCACCAATCCTTTCTTTTTAAACAAAATTTTATCCTTCTAGCTAGGATTTAGTATAACATTCACCCAGTCTTTATCTTGCCTTTATACTTCTAAAGAATTGGATTCATCTGCTTTCCTTCCTTTATTGAGCTTCCTTCAATAGGGCCTTCTATCCCACCTTTACTTACCTACATTACTTGCATTGGATTTATCTGGCCTTCTAACTAGTGAGTTGCTAGCGAGTAGGTTTTCTTTGAGGAAGGGAAGAAGAAAAAGAAGTAGGCATAGTCTAATGTGCTTCCCTTACAGTAGGAGCCTTACCTTGAAGTGAATACAAAGACCCCTTGAGCATATAACCAATAAATTAGGATGCGCAAGTAAGCTCGACCAAACAACCCTGAGGATATAAGCAGTAAATTAGGAAAAACTTAGAGAAACTCCGTGATTTCGGAGAATAAGCCACCTACCTAAACGAGGGTCCCTGCCTCATGGAGGAATATAGTTACTGCCTACATGCTCTACCACCCATGCTACATGCCCTCACGAAGGATGCATTGATTGAGGGTGTGCAAGTAGGCTCGACCATTGGGAGAGGGTGTCTGCTCATAAAATCCGGATCAGTGGTATCAAAGAGGTATGCTTCTTGTCGTTCATAGTGCATGTCCCCGACAAGGTCAAGGTACAAAGAGTTGGGTCTTGAGCTTGTTTCTCTTGAGGATAAGATCTCTCGCACGCCCAAGCGACCTTCTATGGCGGGAGAAAAGAAAGACGACATGACAAGAGATCCTTTCAAATTGTTGCGTGAGGAAGCCCTCACGCAACAAAGGAATGAGATGATGGATAGTTTTGTGAAAATCCTTCGACGAATACCAACATGCGACGGATCTTCCTCAAGCAGGGGCACCTCCCCCTTCAAGGTACATATAAAATTTGATATTCCTATATTTGAAGGTTAAATATGCGTAGATGTTGTAGACAAATGGTTGAATATGCTAGAAGGGTATTTTTCTATCCATAACTTTTCGAATAGAGAAAATATTACTTTTGCGCTCCTCAAAGCCGTCCCCCATGTCAAATATTGGTGGGATACTTTCTGTGAGCAAAAGGAAACATAGGAACCCTCATTATTTACAGTCACACTCCCCTGGGAATCCTTCGGGGATTCTATTAAGGAACAATACTACCCTATTGGAAGCTATGACGACCTGTATACAAAATGGACCACACTGCGGAAAGAAAGGGACCAAGCAATGCCAGAGTTCAAAAATATCTTCCATACCTTGTGCACCAAGCTGGGTATCAAAAGTTTGAGAGACATTTGGTGCTCAAGTATTGTGGTGGTCTGCATAGATACATCCAAGTAGACATGGAGTTTATGGACATCTCATCCTTGGGCGCGGCCTATCAATATGACGCCAAAATCGAATAGAAGCTTAAACAAAAGACACGGCAATTTGGGTCTGGGAACCCCTCACAACAAAAGAAGGAAAAGGGCAACCCCAACTTGTATAAAAAAAGGCAAAGAAAAGATGGACAACCTCAGGACAACCAGTCTAAGACGCAAACAAAGAAGGACAATGAAAAGATGAAGAAAGATACCGGGAAGTGGTGCAACTTCCATAAGAGCCCCTGGCTTAACACTACCGATTGTCCCTCAAAGCAATCATTGGTGGATGAGGTGAAAGCCTCTGAATTAGATGCAGGTTCTGACTCTGAGTTAGAACCAAAAAAGGGGAGATGGTTCATTGATGCAAAACCTAGTGCCACCATTTCTACCACTAAGATCCAGCCCGATGAACTTGATGAGCTAGAGGAAGGAGAGCGCCTCTTTCATTCACAAATGTGGGTGAAAGGAACCCTGCTGCACTTCATCATTGATAGTGGTATCTAGAAGAACCTCATCTTAGTGGAGGTCGTCAAGTGGCTAGCCTGCTGACAACATCTCGCTCACAACCCTACACCATCGGATGGCTCCGCTAAGAAAGCGATCTTCGCGTCAACCAACATTGTCGCTTGTCCTACAACATCAAGCCCTTCAAAGATGAGGTATTGTGTGATGTTGCTACCGTTGAAGTTTCTGATGTTCTTTTGGGCCAACCTTTTTTATGGAAAAATCATGTTGTATATGAGTCTAGGCCTCACAGTGTTATTATTACTTTGGACAAGAAATTGTACAGGATACCCAAGGTAGTCCCACCTAGTGCCATTTCCTTGATCTCTGCTAAGAAATGCAGGAAGGTCATCTCTTAGACCGATAAGTTTGTCTTCTTCGTGATTCACTCTCAGAGTGAGAGAAATATTGCAGCCACATCCATGGCCTTCACTGTTGAAATTACTAAGACAACTGAGAGGGGGGGGTGAATCAGTTGTTATTGTGCTTAAACAATTTATGACTAATCAAAACAATTTTTAATCTCTTCTAAGTGACCATCAATATTATACAAGATATGAACAACATAAATAATGAACATCAGTCATAGATAAGATATACACAAAAACAATTTTTCATGAGGAAACCCATAAAGGGAGAAAACCTCTTCTTCTTCAAATGATAGGTAGTATTTTAAGTTCTGTACATCATCTATCTTTAAGCACCAACTCAATGTGAGACTACTACCTCTGTTTTACAAGCTCCAACTTGTTGAGAGCACCAACTCTCTGGTTTCTCTAACACCCACTAGAAGGAAGCATCAACTCCCTGAGTGTTCCAACACCAACTGGATGGAAGCACCTACTTCCACTTATACAAGCACCAACTTATTGAGAGCACCAACTCTCTAGTTTCTCTATCACCCACTAGAAGGAAGCATCAACTCCCTAAATGTTCCAACACCAACTAGACTTATACAAGCACCAACTTGCATACAAAAAACTCTGTGTTTTCCCAAGCACCACCCTACCACCTTGTTTTTCTAGCCACAACTAGATGGAATATACAACTTCCAATATTCAAGCACCAACTTGAATATCAGAGGACCATAGTCCTCCCTAGCACCACTCAACCTCCCTTAAAATAAATAAGTGATTTAATAACCAACAACACATGTGTTGCAATTCTTACCACTTCTTCTCTGTTATGCAATTCTTTTCTGCTTTTATCTGTTCTGCAATTTTGCTATGCTTCTATCTATTTTGCAGTTTTGCTCTGCTTCGAACTGTTCTACAATTCTGCTCTTGCTTATGTCTGTTCAAAACTTCTGAGTTTTATCTCACACTATGCATACTATAATTTTTACCCTTCTTACAGTTCAATTCATTTTTCACTCAGAACAACCAACCTTACACAGTCATGGCATCTCCATTTTATTCACACCAACCTTTTCGGTTACACCTCGAATCTCCTAGGGAAAAAACGCCTTAACAACTGAATCATCAACCCTCCAAGAACCATGATTTAGTTATGCTAACTGAATTGTAACTGAACAATTAATCATGAATATAAATAGTAGCCCTTCAATCAGATTCTCAAATAACTAGCATCGTTGGATTAAATCCACAGGATCTTGCGTTTATCCCATATGCCCATTGGCTGTGACCACAGGCCTAATCAAGAGACACTTTGTAGTTTCATGTTTCATGAATTTCGTTGCGAGTCACTTTGACTCTTCCAACTCCCGATCACAAAATGGAGACTTGCAACTTGCAAGCTCTTTCTTTCATGTGCCCACCAACGATGACCAAATTCTTATCCATAAATCACTTCGTGACTCACAATTTTGGGAATCCTGTGATGAGGTATCTCGACTCTCTCATGTCGCAATCTCTGAAATGGAGCTTAGCAACTAGCTCCTTCCCTTCTCATGACCACTGGCTGTAACCAAGTGCTTATCCATAAAGCGCTTTCACGATTCGTGATTCGAGAATTCTGCCGTGAGTCTCCTTGACTCCTCCAACTCCCGGTACCTGAAATAGAGCCTAGCTATGCTAGCTCCTTCCTCTCACATGACCATCGACAATGACCACAACCTACGCCAAAAAGGCGCTTCGCGATTTCGCACTTCGGGACTCCTGTGATGAAGGGTCTTGACTTTCCATGTCGTGATCTCTAAAACTTTGAAATGCTCCAGATCAACAGTTCACAGTCTCTTTTTGATCGACGACTCAGATTAAGTCGCGGTTTCATGTTTCACGATTTCAAAGGATAGAGCACCTCCTTTCTTTGAATTTTCAATCAGCGAAAAGTTGATCTCTCGCCACGTGTACTCTGCATCCAACAGTCCACGACATACCTCGATCCAATGGTCTAGATCAATCCTCGATCCGATGACCCAGATTATTTTGGGATTTCACATATCGCGAATTTCCACAACACGCTTTGTTGACTCCTCCAATGCGTAAGTCAACGAAATTCTAATCGCTCTTCACGTGTCCTTCGGATCGAATGGCCCCCCTTCTTTTGGGACTTTGTAAACCCGCTTCTCCTTTCACTTAAAGATCATGCTCCTTCTTCTGGATCCAACGATGGTCGATCCTTGTGCTTAGATCCGACGTATGAGATTTGTTCTCCTATTTTTCACATTCCTCCTGTCTGTATTCAGATCTGACATTCATCGAGAACTCTGAATGGGTGATCCAACAATCACTGTTACTCTTCACTGTTGATCTTACCATGCCATCATCGTTGTGCCGTTGATTGTGCTGATCTCACCATCAATGACAAACACACACACACTGCCTTATGTCTGTAAGTATGCCAACAATCTCCCCCTTTGGCATTGATGGCAACCTTGAACCTGAGGAATTGCACTATGCACTCTCTGCCTGGACTTCTATTCTGCCTGCTGAACATGCAACCAAACATACCACTGTAGCATCCTTACCACACTTTTTATCCCCCTTTGACATCAACGTCAAAGAAGAAACATGCTCCCCCTGAGCTGTTGCCATACATCTTGAAGGTATCAGATATGTGACAATCACATAGTCCCCCTGACAAGGTGAACAGATTAGACAAAATAATATATAACCCCCAACTTCCGATGAAGATATCCAAAAGGTGTCACTGCTAAGGGTTTAGTAAAGATATCAACTATCTGTTCTATGGAAGGAATATAATTCACCTAAGCAATTATGTTTGTAATTTGTTCTCTGAGAAAGTGATATTTTATTGGTATATGCTTAGACTTTGAATGAATTACAATATTATTAGAGAGACTGATGGCATTGGTGTTATCACAGTGAAGTGGAATGGGATCAGTATAAGTTACCTTCAAATCTGCAAGAGTTTGTATCATCCATAAAATTTGTGTGCAACAAGTAGCAATGGCAATGTACTTTGCCTCTATAGTTGATAAGGAAATGGATCTATGCTTCTTACTAAGCCATTCTACTAATGAGTCACCCATGAAGAATGCTCCTCCACTGGTGCTCTTTCTCTCATCCACACAGTTTTCCCAATCAACATATGAATAAGAAGTTAACTGAAAGTTCTGATTTCTAGGATACCACATACCATAAGTCATTGTGCCCTTCAAGTACTTGAATATCCTGGTTACAACTACTAAATGCCTTTGTTTAGGAGCAGACTGATAACGACCTACCATTCCAACAACTTGCATTATATCAGGATGACATGTTGTGATGTACATAAGATTGCCTATCATTGATCGATATGTCATTTGATCAACATCAGGTAAAATATCATCTTTACTGAGCTTGCAACCAACCACCATAGGTGTACTAACAGGAGAGGAATCTTCCATTTAAAATTTCTTCAACATCTCTTTCAAATATTTTTCTTGAGAAATAAATATTCCTGCAGAGATTTGATTTACTTGTAAACCAAGAAAGTATGACACCTCTCCTATCATGGACATATCAAACTCTGTTTTCATAGATTTAGCAAACCGCTGGACAAATGATTCATTAGTACAACCAAAAATAATATCATCTACATAAACCAAAACAACTAGTAAAATATCACCTTCAGACTTAATGTAGAGATTGTTGTCAACAATACCTTTCTTGAACCCTTTGTCTTGTAAAAATTTGTCCAGTCTATAATACCAAGCTCGTGGTGCTTGTTTCAGTCCATATAAATCCTTCTTCAGCCTTCAAACATAATCATGATTATTTTTCAATGAGAATCCTTCAAGTTGCTCCATATATACTTCTTCCTCTAGATCTCCATTAAGAAATGTTGACTTAACATCTATTTGATAAACTTTAAAGTTTTTATGACATGAATATGCAAGAAACATTCTGATGGCTTCCAATCTTGCCATTGGTGCAAAAGTTTCATCAAAATCCTGAACTTCAACTTGTGCATACCCTTTACAGATCAATATGGCTTTATTTATAACAATTTGTCCTTTTTCATTCATTTTATTCTTGAACACCCATTTGGAACCTATTACATTCTTATCTTTAGGTCTAGGAACAAGCTCCCAAGTATTGTTCTTCTCAATCTGATCAAGCTCTTCATTCATAGCTCTAATCCAATCATCATGGTTGCTGGCTTCATCAAAATTTTTAGGTTCAATCATAGATAGAAAAGCAATCTGAGATTGTTCCGTGTCTTTAACTATTTTCCTTCTTGTATGAACTCCTTTATTTATATATCCAATTATCTGATTTTCAGGACGATTCTTTCTAACAATTCTGAGAGGTGGTTTTATTTATTTCTGTTGATTTGTGTCAGCCTGAGTATTCGTATCTTCATCTGATTCAAATTCTTCCCTTTCTGATCCTTGGACTTGTTCATCTTCATCTTCAACTATATCTTTTGTGCTTGGTTCAACACTACCTACATTTCTGATCGGGATTTCCTCATCAACTCTTATGTTGATACAATCAACCAATTTATGCAACCTCTTATTGTAGCATCTGTACCCTTTACTGTTTGTAGCATAACCTAAGAAGATACCTTCATCAGCCCTATCATCATATTTGCCAATATTTTCATCATTATTCTTGATATAACATTTACTCCCAAAGACTTTAAAATGCTTGATTGCAGCAGGTCTTTCAAACCATAGTTCATAAGGGGTCTTGTCATTGTGTGTCTTGAGATGAGCTTTGTTAAGGATATGAACAACTGTATGAATTGCTTCCACCCAATATGTATGAGAAATATTCCTTTCAGTCATCATTGATCTTGCCATCTGCTGAAATGATCTATTCTGCCTCTCAACTACTCCATTTTTCTATGGAGTCCTTGGAATAATGTATTTTCGTTTGATTCCATGTTTATGACAAAACTCTTTGAAGTTCTATGAGTTAAAATATCCTCTTCTATCAGACCTTACTACCTTCAATATTTTTCCTATTTGATTCTCAGTCAGAGCCTTGAACACTTTGAATTTTTCAAATGCTTCAGATTTTTCCTTCAAAAAGGAAACCCATGTTAGTCTAGAATAATCATCAATAATCAACATAAAATAGTTTTCTTTTCCTGTACCTTATTTTCTTGATGGTCCACATAAATCCATATGTACTAACTGGAGAGGTTTTTCTGTTAAGGAAAAGTTTTTTTATTTTAACATTGCCCGAGTAAGCTTTCCTATCTGGAAAGGTTTACAAACAGAGTCATATGGCCTTGGTATCTTTGGAAGATATTTTACTGCCCCATTTTAAAACATAGACATTGTTTTCTGTTCTTATGCCTTTTGCAATCAGCTGTCCTAAATTCACAAACTTTATTCTACAATATTTAGAAGTAAAAACAAATTCACATCCTCGGTCACAGACTTGACTGGCACTAAGCATATTATGTTTCAGACTTTCTACGAACAACACATATTGAGCTTTCCCTTTTCCATTACTCAGACTTACCATTCCTTTACCTTTTATTTTTCCTGGTGCATCATTTCCAAAAGTTACATTCCCTGATTTTATTTCACTTAGAGTTAGAAACTTACTTTTGTCTCCAGTCATATGTTTGGAACATCCACTATCAATATACCAGGGATTCTTTTGTCTTTGGACTGATAACACTAATCCACACTAGTCATCTTCTTTCTTTTTCCAAATCTTGAAATTTTCAGCAGTAGGATTCAAATCTGGCTTATAGTTCCTTAAGCGAAAGTTTGCAGCTTTATGTCCATAGTTATGGAAGTTGTATCATTCTAGTTCAATGAATAACAGATCATAACGATTGTTATGCTCATAACTGTTGTTATGTTTCACCTGTGTCCTTCTCCCATCCATCACATGATTTATAATCTATGGTTGTTTGTTGCTTGGCTGTCTCAATATTTGTTGTGGAAGATAATTATTCCTTGAATAACTTGATTTCTCATATCTAAATCTTAAAGAATAGGTTATAGCTTTGTGACCAAAGTTAGAACAGAAAAAACAATATCCATAGAAAAATCCTTTGTACCTGGAAAAATATTGTCTTCTTTGAGTCGGTCGATTTCTTCCATGCTGATAGTTTCTCTAATCTACAGATTTGGTTCTGGTACTTTTTCTTTCATTCCTTCTTGGTGGTTGATTTTCTTTCTTTGTTTCTGCAGAGTGGTTGTTTTCAATGATTGTAGATTTGACAAACTTGATGGGTTCTGTATTACTTGGATGATCACTACTTGATTCTTCTTCATAGCCCAAGCTAGCTTTCAACTTTGGATTCCTTTGTTGGTTTAGAATGGAAGTTAATTCTTCTAAGGCTTTAATACTTGACAGATTTTGGTGATACAATTCCTTAAACTTCACTATCTCTTCTTCTAAGGCTTCACACCTCGCTTTCTTCTCTGATAACTATTGTTTTAGAATGTATTCTATTTTCTTTGCCTCTTCTAACTCCACTTTTAGTAGAACAAAGTCTTCATCATATTTTTTACCATTCATTTTAAACTGCATAAACAACTGTTTTTGTTTTCTCTTCTTACATCTGAGTCTGCCAATTTCTTCCAAAGAACTGATTAATTCACCTTCCATATCCACCACAGCTTCTTCATCATCCATTTCACCTCCTGAATGTTCATCATCAAGATATCCCATAGCTATACGCATAAAATCGTTCACTTTGTCTTCATAGGATGAATCACTATCTATGTCTTCTAAGGAGTCATCATTGTTTGCACACAAACTTTTCTTTTTACTATATTTCTTAAATTTGTATTTATTTTCATCATTAGAGTTCTAGTCCTTTTTTTGGTGAGGACACTTAGATGCAAAATGACCTATCTTACCACAGTTAAAACATTTGAAGGGGAGCTTGCCTTGATATTTTCCTGACCCTTTCTTTAACCTTCTCACAAATATTTCCTCAATATCATCTAATTCTGAATCAATATTCCTGTCTGCTTTAAATGATGCTTCTCTAGTGATGAATTTATCTTTGCTAATTCTCATTTCATATGCAGTCAGAGTTCCTAGGAGTTGATAAATAGTCAAAGTTTTAAGATCATTTAGTTCTTCTATTGCAAAGACTTTTGGATTAAATTTATCAAGCAGAGATCTTAAAATCTTTTGAACTAAAAATGATTCTTCAATTTTATCACCGAGACCCTTCATGGCATTCACAAGCTCTTCAACTCTTAAAAAATACTTGCTGACTGTTTCATCTTCATTCATCTTTAGTTGTTCAAATTTTAATCTATATGTTTGAAGTTTGACATCTTTTACTTTCTCATTTCCTTCATAACTGCTAATAAGTTTATCCCACATTGCTTTGGCATTTTCAAGATGCATCACCTTTACAAACTAAGCTTCAACAAGTCCATTCAAGATAACATTCATTCCATTATAATTAAAGCTAAATTCTAACTTATCATCCTTGGAAGCTAGCACAACAAGATTTACATATCTAGTCTCTACTACATCCCAAACATCAACACCTAAGGCCATTAAGTATGTTCTCATTCTAATCTTCCAGAAGGAAAATTTGGTTCCATCAAAGAGAGGAGGATTATTGGCTGAAGTCCCTTCATGACTTGTCAGGTTTAAGCTTACATATCTACCTTTAAATAAAGGAACCGACTCTGATACCAATTGTTGAAATTACTAAGACAACTGAGAGGGGGGGGGGTGAATTAGTTGTTATTGTTCTTAAACAATTTATGACTAATCAAAACAATTTTTAATCTCTTCTAAGTGACCATCATTCTTATACAAGATATGAACAACATAAATAATGAACATCAATCACACATAAGATATACACAGAGACAATTTTTCATGAGGAAACCCATAAAGGGAGTCTTTCGAATGATAGGTAGTCTTTTAAGTTCTATACATCATCTATCTTTGAGCACAAAATCAATGTGAGGATACTACCTCTGTTTTACAAGCTCCAACTTGTTGAGAGAACCAACTCTCTGGTTTCTCTAGCACCCACTAGAAGGAAGCTTCAACTCCCTGAGTGTTCCAACACCAATTGGATGGAAGCACCTACTTCCACTTATACAAGCACCAAATTGTTGAGAGCACCAACTCTCTGGTTTCTCTAGCACCCACTAGAAGGAAGCATCAACTCCCTAAATGTTCCAACACCAACTGGACTTATACAAGCACCAACTTGCATACAAAAAACTCTGTGTTTTCCCAAGCACCACCCTACCACCCTATTTTTCTAGCCACAACTAGATGGAAGATACAACTTCCAATATTCAAGCACCAACTTGAATATCACAAGACCACAATCCTCCCTAACACCACTCAACCTCCCTTAAAATAAATAAGTGATTTAATAACCATTAATACAGGTGCTGCAATTCTTATCACTTCTTCTCTGTTCTGCAATTCTTCTCTGCTTTTATCTTTTCTGCAATTATGCTATGCTTCTATCTGTTCCATGGTTCTGCTCTTCTTCAAACTGTTCTGCAATTCTGCTCTTGCTTATGTCTGTTCAACATATCTGAGTTTTATCTCACACTATGCATATTGTAATTTTTACCCTTCTTACAGTTCAATTCATTTTTCACTCAGAACAACCAACCTTACACAGTCATGGCATCTCCATTATATTCACACCAACCTTTTTGGTTACACCTCGAATCTCCTAGGGAAAAAATGCCTCAGCATCTGAATCGTCAACCATCCAAGATACATGATTCAGTTATGCTAACTGAATCTAACTGAACAATTAATCATGAAGATAAACAATAGCCCTTCGATCAGATTCTCAAATAACTAGCATCGCTGGATTAAATCCATGGGATCTTGCATTTATCCGATATGCCCACTAGCTGTGACCACATGCCTAATCAAGAGACACTTTTTAGTTTCACGTTTCGTGAATTTTGTTGCGAGTCACTTTGACTCTTCCAACTCCCAATCACAAAATGGAGCCTTGCAACTTGCAAGCTCCTTCTTTCACGTGCCCACTAGCGATGACCAAATGCTTATCCATAAATCACTTCGTGACTCACGATTTCAGGAATCTTGTGATGAGGTATCTTGACTCTCTCATGTCGCAATCTACGAAATGGATATTAGCAACTAGCTCCTTCCCTTCTCATGACCGCTGGATGTAACCAAGCGCTTATCCATAAAGCGCTTTCGTGATTCACGCTTCAGGAATTCTTCCGTGAGTCTCCTTGACTTCTCCAACTCCCGGTACCCGAAATAGAGCCTAGCTATGCTAGCTCCTTCCTCTCACATGACCACCGGTGGTGACCACAACCTACACCAAAAGTGCACTTCACGATTTCGCACTTCGGGACTCCTGTGATGAAGGGTCTTGACTTTCCATGTCCTGATCTCCGAAACTGCAAAATTCTCCAGATCATTGGTCCACACTCTCTTTTTGATCGACGAATCAGATTAAGTCACAGTTTCGTGTTTTGCGATTTCAAAGGATAGAGAACCTCCTTTCTTTGACTTTTCAATCAACAAAAAGCTGATCTCTGGCCACGTGTACTCTGCATCCAACGGTCCATGAAATACCTTGATCCAATGGTCCAGATCAATCCTCGATCCGATGACCCAGATTATTTCGAGATTTCACATATCGCAAATTTCCACAACACGCTCTGTTGACTCCTCCAATGTGTAAGTCAACAAAATTCTAATCGCTCGTCATGTGTCCTTTGGATCGAAAGGTCCCCCTGCTTTCGGGACTTTGTAAGCCTGCTTCTCCTTGCACTTAAAGATCGTGCTCCTTCTTCTATATCCAATGATGGTCGGTCCTCACGCTTAGATCCAACATCTGAGATTTATTCTCCTCTTTTACGCGTTCCTCCTGTCTGTATTCAGATATGATGATCATCAGGAACTCTGAATGGGTGATGCAATGATCATTGTTGCTCTTCACTATTGATCTTACCATGCCACCATCACTGCACTGTTTATCGTGTTGATCTTGCCATCAATTACAAACACACACACGTTTCCTTCTGTCTGTAAGTATGCCAACATTCACAACCAACTTCTCCACGCAATAGAAGTAAGTGGATAAGGTCATGGAAGAGTACAAATTCATCTTATCCTCACCTACTAGGGTACCTCTACACTTTCAAGTCAAGCATTCCATCGATTTGACCCCCGACGCATAGCTACCTAATGGGTTAGTCTATCATCGCTCTCTATTAGAAAATGAGGAGATCAAGCATCAGATACAAGAATTGCTCCAAAATTAGCACATATGACCTAACTCATCACCTTGTGGAAGCCTAATCATACTTGTGCAGAAGAAAGATGGGACCTGGTGACTCTACATTGATTACCGAGCTCTAAATAAAATCACAATCAGGAACTGATACCCGATTCCCCGAATCGATGATCTCCTTGATCAACTCAAGGGGGAAAAATACTTCAGTAAGATTGATTTGAAATCTGTCTACTATCAGATCCCAATAGAGTATGTAGATGTATGGAAGACTGCCTTCAAGTCAAAAGAAGGTCTTTTTGAATGGTTGGTCATGCCCTTTGGTTTGACAAATGTCCTAACAAATTTCATGAGGATGATGGATGATATATTTTGGTCTTTCACCAATTCTTTTGTAGTGGTGTATCTAGATGACATCCTCATCTACAACAAGACTTGGGTGGAACACTTGCAACATATTCAACAGGTTATACACACTCCGCGACAACACAAGCTATATGCCAACTTGGAAAAATGATCCTTCAGCATGGACAAAGTCCAGTACCTAGGCTACATTGTTGATGAACATGGTGTGCATGTGGATCCAGTCAAGATATAGGTCATCCATGACTGGACAACCCCACATATGCTCACTGAGCTTCAAATCTTCTTAAGCCTTGCCAATTTCTATCGCAGGTTCATGTTGGGGTGGTAGTAAGCAAAATTTTGTGTGGGGCATGTCCCAACAACAAGTGTTCGATGATTTGAATCAACATTTGTGCTCAACCCCAGGGATTTCGTTACCTAACCTGCAACAACCCTTTGAGATCGAGACATATGATTCAGACTACGCCGTGGGCACAATTCTCACTTAGAACGACCACCCTGTGGCCTATCATAGTGAGACATTATCAGATATCGTCCATAAGTACCCTACTTACGACAAAGAAATATACTCCATTGTGCAAGCCTACCGCTAGTGGAGGCATTATATTCTCATGAAGGAGTAAAGCATCCACACTGATCATAAGTCGTTATAGTTCATGCAGACACAAGGAAAATTGTAGAATGACCACCATTAGAAGTGGTCCACATACTTAGAACACTTCCATCTCAACATCAAGTATAAGAGAGGAATTACCAACCGTGTTGTTGATTTCCTCAGTCGACAATCAACAACGCGGTTAAGAAAATCATCCACATTGATCATACGTCATTGTAGTTCATGGAGACATAAGGAAAATTGCATAATGAACGCCATCAGAAGTGGTCCACATACTTGCAACACTTCCACCTCAACATCAAGTATAAGAGAGGAAGTACCAACCACATTGTTGATTTCCTAAGAGAGGAAATTTCTATTGAATTTGACCTCCGGATGGCCCCAACTCTATGAGAAAGATCTTGACTTTGCCACCACCTACCAGATGTTCGGCGCAAACACAACTCTCACTAATTTCCATCTTCAGGAAAAGTTGCTATGCCATCTTTGTGTTCCATCAAGTGAGCAAGCAAAGCTTATTTGGGAAGCCCATTATGGTCGGGTGGCATGACAATTTGACATAGAAAATACAATGGCAGTGCTGCAACAACATTTCTACTAGCCGAAACTTCGACAACATGTCAACAAGTATATTAGGTCTTTCACTTCCTGCACTATTTCCAAACCTAACACTAAGAAACAAGGCATTTACACCCCTTTTCCTACTCCCGACAGGCCCTGGGAATCCATCTCAATGGAATACATGTTAGGCCTTCTATCCACTAAGTGGGGAAATGACTGTGTTTTTGTGGTTGTTGATTTCTTTTCCAAGATGGCGATTATGGCCACCTGCAAGAAGAGAATTGTAAATGAGGCCAATGCCAAGCTCTTCTTTGAACGAGTGTGGGTACATTTTGGGATACCACAAACCATTATCTCATATTGAGACAACCGATTCCTCAGAACATTTTGGTTGAGCCTATGGTCACTGTTGGACACCAAGCTCACCAAATCCACTTCCTTCCACCCCCAGATGGATGGCCAAACTGAGGTCGTCAACTAGATGATCATGCATATCCTGCACATATACAATTCCAAGCACCTCCGCACATGGGATGAGAGTCTTCCCTATGTTCAACGCAACTACAACAGAGCCATACATAGCTCAACCGACCAAAACCCCTTTCAGGTGGGGTTGGGATTTCAACCATTGGGTCTCATGGATGTTGCACTACCCCTTGTGGCCACCAAGTAGACTCGTCGCATGATCAAACTGAAGCTGACAAATCCACCCAGTTCATTGAGTGGATCCAACACATTCTCCAACATGTTCAAGATATTTTACAGAAGTCCAATGCCAAGTACAAGCAGTGCCATGATCAACACGGGGTGCCACACAAGTTTCAGGTGGGAGACAAAGTTTGGTTGCACTTGGAGAAAGAACGCCTTATAGGGCCCCATCAAAAGCTTCATCCACTCTTCTATGGACCTTAAACCATCACCAAGGTTGTGGGCGACAATGATTTTGAGCTCAACATTCCCCCCTTCCTTGGTTTGCACCCAATGTTCAATGTGGATTTCCTTCGGCCATATTTTTCACCATTATTGGACACCTCAGAGATAGCAGAACAATTGACACCAATAAAGATCAAACCTAACTACATGGAATAGTAATCCAATGATCATATCGGGGACACACAGGTCAAGGGAATTTTCCAGCAGAGGATCCAACTTTATCGGGTTTTCAAAGCAAGGCAACTCCTGCACCAAGGCAAGTGGCTCACCTGGGGCCAAATTCAATAAATTTCCTCATCTGATGGGGGAAATCAATGCAATGGAGACCATTTATTCCTAATGGGGGAGGATTATTCCAGATGGATATCAGTGGCCACCCACCTATTCCAACTGGCTCATCTGGGAAGTTTTTCAGTTTGGCAATTTGTTTTCTAGTTTTCAGGTCCTGAACTTTTGGGGCCATTTTTATGCCCTAAACAACGTTTTTAGGGCTCACAACAATCAAACTATAGACAGAGGCACAATTTGATGGTGTAATGTGTATTCATCGGTTAGACCTTTCTAACGGGCTATCATGCATCTAAAACAAAGATCGTATGCAAAAGTTACAACCCCGAGAAGTTGATGTACCAACTTACCCCAACGAGGCCCACATGACTTTTGGCACTTCATCTCCTAGGGTTAGGTTTTTGGATGTCTAGGGTTTTGGTATTCATTTTTATTGTAAAAATGCTTTCCGAGCCTCATTGTACTCATCTTCTTGCGAATGAGCACAACTGTCACATCTCTTCTCAGAGATAAGCCACCACCATTCTAGCAAGCTTGTTTTTAGTTTGCATTTTACAGTCTCATCATATTTCTTTATTGAATAGAAAACAATTTTACTGTATCTTTGTTATTGTTCATTGTGTCTCTATGTTAATAATAATAATAATTTGTGTTCATTTCGTTCTGCTCATAAATTCCAGATCATGTTCATTCTGTAAGAAGGCACATATTCCTTCATCATCTGGAAAAACTTGCCAAGATTCTATGTTATCAAGAAGATATGGTCGATAAAGAGACATAAATGTACAATTTTGATCCAAGTGGATATTGGTGGCCACCCACCTATTCCAACTGGCTCCTCTTGTCAGTTTTTAGTTCAACACGTTCTTCTATACTTCTTTGTAATTGTGGGTTCTACACTTCTGGGGATGTCTTAAGCCCTACACATCTTCCAGGTGGATATTGGTGGCCTCTCACCTAATCCAACTGGCTTATTTTGTATGTTTTCATGTCAACACATCTTGTTGTACTTCCAGGGTCATTTTGGAGCCCTAAACAATGTTTTTTTGTCTCGCCACATTCAAACTATAGACATAGTTAGAGTTTTATAGTGTAATGCGTAGTTCTCTAAAATACCTTTCCAACGAGCTATCACGCACCTAAAAC
>ML809374.1:40550-56564 GCA_009831015.1 Picea engelmannii
GTATCTTTATTTTTTAATTAAAAATTGCCGAA
Source organism: Picea engelmannii (assembly GCA_009831015.1). Classification (NCBI taxonomy): domain Eukaryota; kingdom Viridiplantae; phylum Streptophyta; class Pinopsida; order Pinales; family Pinaceae; genus Picea; species Picea engelmannii. The sequence goes on from ML809374.1 coordinate 40,583, forward strand.
TTCTGGCAATTTTTTAATTAACTGAAAAAATTAAAAAGTCCTAGGGGGGACTTAGTACATTTCCATAAGACTCTAGGAGGATGTTTGGCATGGTAATATACATCAGACACTAGGCTTAGATCCATGCCCAAGCCCCAACCATGAGCATATACTCCAGCTCTGGAGGATTGAGTGAAAAAACTCATAAATTATAAATTGCCTGAAAAGCGGCAAAATATAATTAGTAAGTGAAAAAACACTCCAGAATATAACTCATGCTTAGGAATTGAGGTGGCTAAGACCTTTTACAAATTCATCGTACCAACACCTCTTATTACAATTTTTTTATGGAAATGTAAAGTAACCAGGTGGTCGTTTAGACCGGCTGAATTTCTGAACTTCTGAATTTTGAACAATAATGTTTAAATCTTTGGCGGCTCAGCAGAAATTCACCATAGTGCAACTTTGGTGGATAACAGGTACCAATCATGCATGAAGTTGCAGAAGGTTTTTCTTTCCATTGGGCCAAGATATTATCGGACAGTTTGGCCAAGGAAATCGTAGAATATCAGTCGTTAAAAGCCAAAGGGCAACCTGCCCCTTTCTACATGTCGGCGTACATTATGGATGCCATTTGTTTTATGACGTCGTTTCCTTTGATGAGTTGGAGCTAGACTCTGACCAACGTTGAGCCCATACATTTCTATCATTCCAAGATGTGGGAGGATAAAGCAAAAGATTTCTTCTACGAAGTCTGCATCTATGTGGTGGTGTCGATGCATATTGCTCTCTATAGTTGCCCACCTCCCAGGATTTCAGATAAGATCATGACCAACCTAGGGAAAATAGCGGACTGGTACATTGAGGAGCATTTCTCCTACATCAAGGTTTTTGGGTGTTCATTTCCCCTGCACGCTTTACACAAGTTTCTACTAGACCGGTTGGTGTGCCGAAAGATAGCCTACTAAACTATAACTGGAGGAATCAACAAAGAATTAAAAGAGACACAGAAAAAGGTATGGCCGACCTTCCCTTTACAAATTGGTAGGTTCTCATTGTTTGATTTCGGCCATTCAAAAGTGGAGGCCGCAACCCTAGAAGACATTAAGCTGGTGGATATTGAATTCAAGAAGCATGATCCCCACAAGATCGTGTCAAACCACCTAGCTCTATACAATCTAAAGAGATACGAGCATGAAGATTCCCCACAGGATGAAATATTCCAGGGAGTAAGGTCATACCAGGAGGTGTTGAGCAGAGTCCAAGCTCTAGCTCTAGATAAATTAGTCAAGTTCTACAATTTCCAAAGACACAGAAGAAATAGTTTACCTAAAGTCTTACAGGGAGAAACCCAAACACCTCCGTCTACGCAAGACGTTGTGACTCAAGGTTTAGAAACAGGAAGTTCCAGTGGACAAGACACTCAGAAGAGTTTGGAGAAAACCGATGTTGTGACACAGAAAGCAAATACCGCATTACCAAATTCACCTGGTAATCAAACTAAATCTCAAATTGAAGCTTTGTTAAAAAAGGGACAAGAAACACCATCGTCCACACCAGACAGATCGGCTACTAACACAACAGGGCAACAACCATCCACCGAGATAGGTAGTCCTATCAAGTTGGTAACACCTTTACAGTCCAGTCAGGGGAACCCAAATGCCGAAGTCGTATTTATAGAAGATCTTACTCCTATTTCGGTTGAAGAAATGCCCCCTTTCGACTTCTTTTTCAGCAAAAAGAGGAGGGCTATAGTTAAAAGAGAAACGCACCAAAGGGAGGGTGCCACTGTCAAAAGACACAGAGTGTTGTATGATGGACAAGCCTTAGACGAGGTAGACTTCGCTATGGAGATGGCAAGTTCACTAGGGGCTTTTGCCACGACAAATCGATGTTCAGTAGGGAATCTAGCGGAACAATTGAAGCAGAAGAATCTGTTAGTGAGACAGTTGCAGAACCAAACAAAGACTGTGGAACAGAGTGTAAAAAATAAGATGAACCAGGATTTCAATCAAATCAAAGCTTACGAGAGGCATCAAATTCAGCAGCTGCAAGCGAGCATTGAGGAGCTTCAAAGGAATTCACACGCTGATAGAGAATTGGCCACTCAGCAAGAAGAATTGATCAAACAACTCCAGGCAAAGGTACATTTAGCCAAAGTTACAGCAGTGGAGGTGGCAGCTTTCCAAGCTCAGCCATTGGAGGTGCACGAGAAGTTGGAATTAGCCCAGCAAAACCTTTTTACAAAGGTGGAAGTTGTTCAAAGATGTTATCGGGTGGTAGACCTTTCTCTAAAAAACATTTACATTAAGGAGAGAGAAGCCATTGTTGCTCGAGCTACGTTCGAGGAGGCCATTCTAATAGCAGCAAGGGATGAAATGGCAAAGATCCCTTGATTGTCCATTTCGAAGAAAACCCGAGGTGACATAATCCCGAAGACATGGGAGACAAATCTGGCTGAAAGCAAAAGATTAGCCAAGGAAGTAAATAAGGCTTGTGAGGAAGCATTGTCTTCACTCGACAAGGGGTTATTGGACGTTGGAAGATATAGTATCTCCGAGGCCTTAGGGCAGATTGATATAGCATTTCGTCAAACACTTTGTTGATTTGGTCTTTTAGGTTGCACTAGGGTTCAATATGATGATTTATATGTGTTTGCAGCAATAATCAAGAAGATATAGTAATGGAACATACCTCAACCAGATGCAAGATCAACAACACAAGAGATAACTCAAAATACCTCAGATCTGATATTATTCATAATAGACGAAGACCCTGATACAATGGATCTGCAGATTTGGTACAATATAGCTAAGAGATCATAACAAAATGAGGATAATCCTCAATCAAGATCAAGAAGATAAGATACAAGCCTCCAAAGGCCACATGGCTACAATAAATGAATAACAAGATGAGATCTATGCCTTATGAAGTGCCAAACCCCAAAACTAGATGAGTCACGCCCTGCTGGAAAGATGAATACACTCAACAATTCGACCCTCTTCCTCCTTGGCGCCAATAGCAAGCAAAACACTCTAGAAACGTAGATCTGATGTCTAGGAACAAAATAGGATAGATCCCTAGCTGAAGAATGAAGCTTGGGCCTTCTCCATGAGTAGATCCACTCCAAGATTGTGCCCCTCCTCTTGGAGAAATCGTCCCACTCTCCAAATAAATCAATGCTCCATCAAAATACTTCCTCGATGAGCCAAGAAGGATGCTATGGTCTCTCCCAAAATAACCCAGTAACTGGGATCTCCAAAAACCTTTCTCCTTGGCTAGAACGAACTGATCTAGCCCCACAAATGCGCCCCCCTTGTTGGAAACCCTCAATGGTGCGCCCTCTCTCTCTGTACCTATGGCTAGTGTAGAATCCTTCTGAAGCTGCGTAGATCTGATGTAGAATGGTGAGGGAGGAATCTTTCACCTCCGTGACCAAGCTTGGACCAGGTTGGGTGGGATCTTCACCACCGAGCTGATCTCTAGGGTTTGTTAAGTCAAAACCCTCAAAACCCCCAAGTGCATGGGCTCACTAGCTAGAAGTCAGATATCAAAATGATAATCAACATGAATGAATGAATAGAGGCCCTTGTCTCTCTTTTATCCTTCTTGCTCACCTTGTCTCTCCAAAGTGACTTTAATTTATTTAATTATTAATTAATTAATTAAATCACTTTAATGAATTAATTAACCATTTTATCTCTAAAAAGTACCTTATCTCTCCTTGTGGCTTCCCTGGCCACTGAAAGTCATTTCTCATCATCATATCCTGTAGTGTTGTTCCTCCCGATTCCAATGAGCTATTACACTAAGAGGTTCCTCCAAGTATTATGCCCAATATGACCTCCTTAGTGAATTTAATTAACCTATAGCCCAAAATAACTCAAAATCATGGAAATCGTCGGAATGCAACGGAACCAAAGCCAAGCTGTGCGGAATGGATCATAATGATGAAATAAGATAAGCGATGCAAGTTGAACCCCAAAATACCCCTCAATAGCCCCTGTACTCGCTATAACCTCCATCTGACAACTTTGGTCATCATAACACTCTGTAATATAATGATGTCCCGAAGTGGGGACATTACATTAAAGGCCCAGAGGGGTTGGTGTTGGGTAAAAGATATAATCCATATATGAACTTTCCATATGCTTCGCCCAGGGATCACCCAAGAAAGAAATAAAACGCTTATCTTTGAATGAAAGGGGACCCATAATATAACAAAGAAATGCCTGAAAGGTAGATTGAAGGATAGGAGGTCTCATCACGAGCCGACCTATCACGTCCATGGATATCTAGTGGTATGACATTGTCATTATCTAGTCACCAAACCAGGGCAGTGACTCTCAGTTGCATGGCTGAGAGAAAGGAGGTCTCATCAGAGCCAGCCTTCTCATTTCCATTAGGTATTTGTGGGTGACATTGCCACCATCTGGTCACCACGCTAGGGAATTGACCTTCAACCTCTCCTTGTGCTAAAGAAAATATAAAGAAAGAAAGATAAAAGGCAAATAATGGGCTTGGAAAAAGTGCATTATGGACGAAGGTACCACACACCCTCTACAAAGGCACCCATGAATGAGACACTACAACCCCTAGTATGTCATGAGCCCTTTGCCCATTAAGTCTTGACCCCATCCACCTCATACACTATACATGGCTTAGAGAGGGACTTCTTAGAGGCTCTCCTTGACCTAGTGCAAGATCTACCCAACAGGACACCTCATCAACCGTCCCATACTTAAGCTTGATAAGTCGCATAGTGTCTTTGAGCTGTTAATTGTTTGATATGGTAATCTTTGATGCACATGCTTAGATGGCTTATTTATTGATTGGATCCACTTATCATGATGTTATGACTTGAGATCCTTGGAGGGCGTGTCCATTTGTTTTTGTAGGACCTAACTAGTGGACAGTTTTGGGAGAACAAGCTTAGCTTGGGCTTCCATGGGGCTACAAGCCCACAGGTTGGATGCCAAGGGCCCGCATGCCAAATGAGAGAGAGATGACTTGGACAGCCTTGATGATGACTTGGATGACCTAGCCTACCCATTGCCTACCAAACAATTTGCCCAGGAGGGGCAAAACGACCTGCTTTTGAGCATGACGTCATGGTATTGGGGGTTTGGGCTTGGTGGTGAGGTGCCACTCACTTGCACTTGGAGGTTTTGAGAAGAGGGTTTTCACCAAGAAAAGATCATCTAGATGCTTGACACATGGCCTTGGGAAGCCCTTCCATCCTTCTCCAACACCAACAACCTCCTCAATGTGGCAAAACGTCCCCTGAAGGGGTGGCGTCATCCTTAATTAGGGTTTAATTTGTGCAAAAGATGAAATTTTAAGTGAATTGTTTAATATTATTGTGTTAAGGGGGCAAGATTAGGGTTGTTGACCCCTAATCTTGTATTTTACTCCTTATTTTGTGGACAAGCCATGTTGGCTAATTTTTGTATAAATAGAGATCATGAGATCTCATTTTAAATCATAACTCTCTTCTTGTGAGAAGCTTTAGTCTGAAATTTTCGGCCTCCTTAGCTCTTGTGCACTTGTTTTATGGCTAAGTCTTGGATATTTGGTTGATGGAAGTGATGCGCTAGCCTTGGAATGCTTTTTCTAGCTTTTATGGTGGTTTGTCTTAGCTTTTTTCCTTGAATTGGTAAGCTTTTTACATTGTGCTATCATTATTGTTCATGTCAAGGTTATTTTGCTAGAACATGGTGGAAAGTATAAGGGCATACACCCCCACCATTCCACCATTTTATGCTTACATTCCATTGGTTTAACAAGGGTTTGCTAAGAGAAGTATAAGGGCATACACCCTCTTAGCTCAAACCCTAGCTAGAGATACTTGCCTTGGGAAGTAAGAGGGTTTACACCCCCAAGGAGGTAGTAGCTCTAGCTCTTTCTTTGCTTAACTCCATTAACCCATTTTAAAGGCACTAGTCATTTACTTATTGCATTGGAGAAATAAATTGCTGCCTTGGTAAATGTGAAATTCTCAAATTTTAAAGCCCTCTCCTTGGGATAGTGATCTTGATGCCTTGGGGATTTTTCTTTCCTTAGGGTATCCCCTTTCAACCACAATTTCTTGCTGCTGTAGTAAATCTAACCTACAGCCATTAGGGCTGCACTAACCCTAGCCTACTAACCCCATTTGCTCCTAAACTAACCCTAGACTAGGCCTCAAAATCTACCCTCTCCCACTACTAACCTAGGCACACCTTTTGAGCTAATTACGAGTGATTTTTGTTGGATAAAATTTCTGATATAGGGCTTGGTTTGCTACAGCCATAAGGCTGATAACTTCACTGCAGAAACCCTAAGATAAAGTCACTCCTAACTTGTGCTTTCACTGCCAAAATTTGCTAAAAGTTTGCTAACTTGTTCTACTAGGTTTAAGGCATTTTTTGGGTGTTTTCTTTGAGAATTTTGGTGGCTGATTTCATTGTTGTCATAACAAGCTTTCTACAGCCATAAGGCTGCAAAAAATACTTCTGCATACAATCTTTATGACAGCCACAACTAATTGCTAAAGTCTCGTACTATAAATTGTGAAATTCCTCGTCATTATCCACTTGTTTTAAGCATTTCTTACTTGACTTTAAGCAATCCTTTAAGCAGCTATAATACTTCTTTCTTGATGATGTATACTGTTATATATTGCTGCAAATTAGGGACGGCAAGCTTAACTTGCTGATCCACACTAACACATAAAATTGCAAGGTGTTTTTCTTGTGTTTCAGGCAAGTATAGGTGCACCGGCAGCTATCTTTTCACTTGGTATCCATTTACCTCTCTCCACTCATCATTTCCAATCATTCATTTCTTCCATCACTTGACCTTCCGGGGGACTTCTCCGTACACTTCCCTTCATCCTTTCTATTCCCCCTAGGGTCTCCGGGATCGCCTCCCAGGAGTGACCTTAGTCACCCCCAAGTGTGGGACCTACATCAAGGTAACATTGGATGTAGGATTCCCAAAGTTGTAGCACTTGTTCCGTGGTTGGGTCGGACTTTGCCCAACCTACAACTTGCGCTATAACAGGAACCACTCACCTAATTTCATTAAATGCATTAACTTAAATGTCATTTATTGCATTACTTATTTCTCACTTTATAATATTACAACATTATTCTTATACATAACATTTATTACTCCTTAGATAAAATAAACATTACAATGTCTAACATTGCCATCCTATTACAAAGCCGACAAACAATAATAACAAGCTCACAAAGAACTATTAGTACACTGAAGTCACTAAAGAAAATGATTCAATGAGAAATGCAGCTACCAGCAAAAAGGCTCTTATCTGCTTATACAGATCCTTTAAAAATCATTAAAAAACCATTTTCAATTTTATCATAGCAAATCTTAGCACCACCTGATAGCCAAATTCAATATGCAAGTCATACTCAACCACATCAATTTTTCATCAATGATGCAAGCTATTTGGCAATTTACATAACAAAGTATACAGTTAGCAAACCTTTGAATAATCCAGACCACCGTAGATATCTCCAACAAGCATGTCCACAGAACGGTTGTCTCCTCCTTGACTAAGTTCAAGTATCTCGTCAAAACTGAAATAGTAAAACAAGTGCCTTGTAAGCCTTTACATCTCAAAATCACAGCATTAAAGAAACAACCAAGGCTCATTCAAAGAAAGTTTTACACAAGCCTTCACTAAGTTTTCAGATAAGTAATCTAAAGAAATCTCCAGCATATACCTCTTACACTTTGTCAAAAGCCGGCCCAAGCCCCAAAATGTACCACCTCCAACATTTGTTCCACTTACCCTCTGGAATTGCCCATCTCCATCCACCTGCATTAGCAATTCAATAGAATGCAAGTCAATCTGAAACAAAGGCATAAAAATGAAATATAATAAATATGTCGACATTAGTTAGTTGCTACTAGAAATAGAAAGACAGAGTGGCTTCAACAGAAATAAACCAGAAGTATGCAATAAACAAATCTACAAAAATCAACTAGCATACACAGCAAGAACCTTTGAACCTAATAATGAGGGACAAGAAGTAGACTCACAAATAACTAGAATGTCTAGAGAGCTGAGACTATACCTTGATCATGCTGACACCAGAACCAACATTGCAAAGAAGATATGGAAATAAATCAATCTGGTCAATCTGAACAAATTCTTTGTGACCTTCCAGGTGGGTAAATGCTTCATGTCGGATTGCCTGTAAATATCCAGGTCAACAGATTCAATGTTCATCAATGTATATTTCAATGAAGTTTTAGTTTGCATCCTTGGCATGCTTGTCAGCTCAATGTAAATACCTCGCTGCAGCATAAACTTTAGGCCTGAAATATAATACAATAAAAACACCTCTATCATTTCTATCCTACAACTGGACAATATTAGGAAGCAGTTCATACAGTTTTTATTATTAAGCAGCATCAATGAGCAGAAAACTAAATTATTTTATTCTGATTGGAGAACAAGGTTCAACTCTTGTCAGGTAAATCCATTTTCCCTCATTAAATTATATGTCTTGTCAATTTCATTTAAACTGAAAATTTAATCAAACTTTGGTTGCAGATATAAACTAAATAGAACAAGCCTTGCACTATTGTAATATTTCCATTACCAATTTTACCTAATACAAAGGATAAATTGAGACACTTGATGGTACAAATCCAACTTCAACATATATTAGGCTGAGTATTGCTTCTGCATAGAATGTTAAACCAGTAAACATGCAACAAAAGATAGATGTTTTATGATAAAACCTTGTGAAATGTAGATTTTTAATGACAAAAATCAGCAAACAAATATTTTGTCATACACTTAGCAACCTAGAGATAACTGTCTTGCATGAACTCTGAAATGTCTAAAACCCACATTCAGAAATTTCCATAAGCAGAAATACACATTGCTAAGCAAATATGCAGTGGAAATAAACACTATGAAGAGCATTCAATCACCCATGAATAACTCAGAAATTTAGGCAAAAGCCAGGGGAAACCCCAAGGTGGTAAAACCCAATGAGAGAGAGAGAGATCTTATTATTCAGCGTCAGGAAAATACATATCAGCAGAAAAATCACAATTTTCAACCAAGAAAAATCCACTTACAGCACACTAAAACAGTCCAAAAAATCTGCCTTGTAATCCCTACCAAGTCCGTACTGTTGTACGGCCCTCCCTGTACCTCGAAATCCATGCACACAGTCAGTTGTACGGACTGTTCTGTACGGCTTAGCAGCAGCAAGAAAAACCCTTAAATCAGCCTCGAAAACCATGCCAAAGACTGCCTCTATTTGCTTTCCCTTGTTGTATGGACTATACGGATCCGTACAGTACAGCCTCCCACAACAGAAAATTAACTCAGCAATAAAACAGATATGCTCCCTTGGGATTTGTGCCCACTTTGTCTTGGGAAATGTTCCCTCTATGCTGCCCTAATTTTCTTCTCTCAAGCCTACTCGAAAATTCTCTCTCAATCTCCTCCTCTTGTGTCTTGCACACTACCCAATGTATTCTTTTATAAATCTGAAAATGACCTTTTCCCTCCAAAGTGTTTTTTCACCTTCCCCAACCCTAAATCCAAAGGCCAAGATCTAATCTTGTCTTCTTCAAGATCAAGGGTCATGATTCATTCCCTCCAAAATGAATGACTTAAAATATTAAAGTAATTTCACTTTATTACATAAGTGCACTTTATGAAATAAAGTCACTTTAAAATTAGAAGGTACACTTTATTAAAAAGTCAATTTAATAAAAGAACCATTTTACAACTTTATAAAAACCCATTACAAAGTTAAGTGCCTAGTAGTGTCAACATAAGGTAACATCCGCATACAAGCCAAAACATGCGGAGTACCTCCCGAGATAAAAAGCTAACACGGAAAACCCTCCAAGTACTTCCCCATGATCCATGGATGGTAAACAGGATAAAGGTCGGCCCTGATTACGAAGCCTAACCCTGAGGGGATCAAGAGATTTGAACCCATGACCTCCCCAACTTCAAGGGAAAGATCTCACGTCTGGCTCATGATTGCTTGAGCTAACCCTCAGGGCTCTTTTAAGATTGGGGTTATTACAAATAGGTCTTGAAATTGAAATTTGAAATGTATCAATGTCTCAAGTGATCAAAAACAGTCCATGGAACTGAAAGACAACTCAGCATATAAGCTACATCGAGGAAGCGCTTAATACATCTACCTAGAAAAAATCTCCAAGAATGGTTGTAAAACAAAAAAGGAAAACAATATATCATTACAAAAAAAGACAGACAACTTTTGTTTTGGGAAATGCATCATATATTTTATTACTCAACAACAAAATTCTATATTAGAAATAATGCATCATAGAGCTAAGGGGTAGGCACACAGGATCCCCCTTCCTATATAAGAAAGGAACGCTAGCACATCGACTTTGGTGCCAATCTCCAGAGAATCTATGTTGTTCCTAAATATACCCATCTCCAGAGAATCTATATTGTTCATGTTGCCGACTTATACACACCTGGGGTAACGTGGAAGAAACCTTCAATCCACTTGGTGTGTCCATGGGGGCAAGTTTCGAGTCAAGGTGCTGTCATCTGATCCTCAACTCCTCCGTCTAGGCCAACTCCTAGCGAAGCCAAGGGGGGTAGTCCCTATGAAAATAATGTAAGGCTCTTTTAAACTAAGAAAAGTAAAAGAACTACTTCTAGGAGTTTATTGCTTAATAAAACAAATGCATTCAACACTTAGCATTTATCATCATTGAGGTAATAACATAAACCATTTGTCCATAAGCATGCATAAATCAAGAAGGATACAAGATCTGCAAGATTGAAAGTATTAGTTAGACAATTGCATGAATGAAGTAAAATTGCTCACATAAAGATAAACCAATTGTAGCAGTGCCTTAAAGGGAGTCGTGAGCAATTATTGATCGAGTGTTTTATTAAGGTAAATTAAAGTTGAGTTAATTAGAGAATATGTGGTCTCTTTAGAGGCTAGCTCTTTGTTTGGAAACTTGCGGAGAACTTGTCGAAACCCAAGAGGTCTCACCAACAAGTTCACTAAGGCCGTCGGATGTCCAAAACGGGTGGGAAAACCAGGTCCCGAGAGGGCCCGCCTTACTTCATAGATTACCCTTAGGCGTTTTCCCGCGCATTGAGCTAACAACTTCCGAGATTTCCCTAATTAAACTACAAACAAGGTTTATTGACTTTGCAATACTTGAAAGAGATAAACTTTGTACCCTTCTTTGTAACTGAAAAGAGAAATTGCAAGATACTTGGAAATTGAAAGATTGCAAGACTTATTGCTGATAGTAAACAAAGAACTATAAACTAAACATGCATAAAAATTGAAAGTTCCTTTTTAAACATGCATGTGAAATGTGAGTGTTATGTGTGTTAGATTCGCTTAACTTGTATGTGTGTTTGAGATCAAAAGATTTAAACATGCATCAACAGAAAGAAAGTCAAACCAAGACACACAAATCCGCCTAATGGGGATGGAGAAACTGGGCACAAAAGGGCCCGCTTTTATTGCACCTATTACAATGAGAACAAAGTTCTCTTTGAGCTTAACCTTAGAAGCTTGGATCCTTTTAAGTTTTGGATTTTTATGATTTAGAAGAAAAACAGGAGAAAAACTTCTTTGATGAAGTAGAAAGCCCCCTCAGGTGCTCCGAAAGCCTTGATTCCGCCAAAATCGACGGAATCTCCCCTTGTTTTTGGATGGACCTGTTAAAAACCAGCAAGCAAAAAAGATTTAAAGATGATAGAAAACAATTTAAAAGACTAATTCAAACTTGGAAAAATTACTCAGAATTTTATGAAAACTTTCTAAGGCAAAAAGACAATTTTTTAGAGATTTTTTGACACTTTTAAAAGACCTAAACTAAGCTCCTTTAGTTGTTTATGTTTGTTGTCCTAGAACAGCAAGCATAGGACAACTAACTAGCTAGATTTAAAATGCGGAACAAAGCAATTAACTAGTCTAAGATCTAGATGAAAATAGCCTAGAAATTGCAAGAAAAAGGTCTAGATCTACTCCTTTAGTTAAAAAGAATTGCAACTAGATCTAGAAAATTAAAGCATGCAACATTAGATATTCAAATTAAAGTTTTTAAAACAAATCTAAAAGCATGCAACCAAAGAAATAGAAAGAGAAAATATTTTTTATCAATTTTCCAAAGTTTTTGCTTGAGCATGGAACACTTGGGCTATGGGGTCCCTTTGATGTGAGGAAGAGGGAGAATGTCTTCTTTTAGAACTCTTTGGACAAACAACGGATGCAACCTAGCTCCTTTGCCTCTCCAAGAACAAGATCTTGCATGCAACACAAAATACCTGCAAATACCTGTATACTTGGTGTTTTCTACACAGAAAACCTCAATAGCACATTAGTTTAAACCAAAACAAAACATGCAATGAAGTATTCAAAATAGATAAACAAGTGAATTAAGAAGTAAACAAACTAAATAACTCACTCCAATTAGATAATAGTATCCCTATGATCAGCTAAGTAAACAATAAACAAATGCAGTATATTAATGTAACATCACCTCATATAAGTCCAACATTTATCCACACATAGTATCACACACCATAGATGAGCTCTAAAGACTAATATCAAACACCATAGATGAGCTCCAAAGTCTTTATTATTCCAATAGCATGAGAAAATTACAACAATGATGTACAAGTTTGCCCAAACTTCAACCTTGGAGGAGGGGTATGCTTGTTTATATAGCATAAGGGGTGACAACTCCAAGAGGAATGCGTGAGAGTAAAGGAGGAGATGCGCATAGGGTTAGGGAGTGGCGCACTTAGTAAAGGGGAGTGGCGCATGAGTTGATAGGGAGATGTGTGGAGTGGATAGGTAGTGGAGTAGGGTGATGGGGGAGTGTATTAGAGTGAAGTGAGGATGAGTGGAGTGAGGTGGAGTGGAAGTGGGAGTGTGAGGGTGCGTGAAGGCTTTGGGATGTGCGCCATCCTTTCTGGATGCGCCATCTCATCAAGTGGGGTTGAGTCCCCATCTTGGGATCTCCTCCATGCCTTTCACCCCTAGTGAAGTCGCCATCAACTTTACTAAACTCGCCTTGGTCTTCAGTCAACTGGGGACATAAGAAAAACATGTTTCTGACATGTTCCCCGGTTCTCCTTAAAAATAGGAAATTAATTAAATAACCCATTTTCCGTATTTTTCGAGTAATTTTTATTTTTTAGTGAAAATAATCACTTTTTTGTCTCGAAAGAAGGGAAATAGGGGTTTACATGATACTCTGGACTGAAAACGACCATGAATATGGCATCTGACAATGTTTGATGCCATATTTTTACAATTTATTCACTTAGAATTAAAAAATTCCATTTTTGCGGGAATTTAATTAATTCACTGAAACATTAAAAAAAACCTATCAAACCTAGCCGCAATTTCCATAGGACTCAATCAAGATGACCTAGTATGAGCTCATATACATTCAGACACTAGGCATTGGTTATACCATGCCAAGGCCTAACCACTAGCACATACTCCAGCTCTGGAGTCAGTCTTCTGAATGAAAAAACTTAGAAATTATTTAATCGCCCACAAAGGCAGGTAGAAAAAATAATTAACAAGTGAAAACAAACACTCTAAAGTACATGCTCGTACCTAGGTCTTAGGTGGCCAATAGCCTTTTACAATATCTTATACTCAGGTCATTTATTACAATGGTGGAAATGTGGAAAAAAGGTGGTCTTTTGAAAGACTGGCTGAACTCTGAACTCTGTCATATGAGCACCGACTGCTCAATTTTTGGCGGCTCTTCAGGAAATCCAGCTTGTGCAAACTGGTGGATAACAGTTCCTAAATATGCCAATCCTGGGTAAGATCTGCATAGCCAACTCCGATCTAAAACTGAACAATTCTTCCAAATCGCAAAAAAATAGTTACCGCATGAAAGCTAGCTCGACACCATCTTTTCCATAAGAAAGAGATGCACACGTCAGTCTACTGCCATCCCACACACTCCTTCTTTCCTGTCAGATCATCCATTTATCCCCAAATGGCAATCCTAAATGGAGAGGAGTACCAATGAGAATGCTATACTCAGCAGTAATCCATGCCCAAAAAGCTCCAACAACCTTGCAATTCCACATAACATCTTTAACCATTCAAGTTTGTAGCAAACCACACAACTACATTTTGTAAATCAAGTGTGAGGTAGCCTATATTACTACTAAAGCATTGTGCAAAACCAACCACCCAAGTACTCTAGACTTAAAAGAACAATGGATATTTGAATGCCTCAACACCTCGAAACCCATCTAGTTTCTGTTGGACTTCTGACAATCTACACAAGATATGAAAGATGAGAAGAATTATTTTATTACTCAAAGAGTCATCGTACACAATGAGAAGACTTCCTTTTTATTAGATCAATTGGGTGGTTATAGTATATACTACCTAATTGTCCTAATCACTTATTAACAAATGCCCTATCAATTAAGTGGTTTGGAGCAATTTTGAGCTACAGCTAACCATCATTTCAGACCATGAATCTAGGATCTCCAGTCATTTTTGGTGATATCCTAATGGAAGCTTTTAGGTTGTCAATTGTGGTTATTTACTTTCTTTCACCCGCAAACTGATGGACAAAATATGGCTGTCAACCACACCTTAATCCGTGCTCTCTGCACCTACTGTTATCGCACAGTTTGTAGTTAAGGTAAAAAACGAATGAAAGAAAGGAAAATTGGCGCAACTGAGACTATCCCACCATTGTCACCTCAATGGGATAGCTCTTTATGTTTAGGGAGGTAAGGCCCAGGGGAGACGTCCCCAGTGACCTGGGGTTTTGATAAGGCAAAAGCTTATGGCTAAGTAATATTATTCCCCCTCACAAGTCACCACCGATCTGAAAGTCCAGCTTAATAGCCAATAAAGATAAAAGATAACCGGAAGTAATAACCAAGAAGAATACATGCCCGAGACAAAGCAACAAAGAAACTACATGTGCAAGCTTGCTCACTGGTTAGTACTTCATATAATCAATGACTTTCTGATAATAAGCAATTTTGAGCAATAATATTGACGAAGTAAATCAATGTTTGTACAATAGCAATGATTACAATATCACTTCTCAATAAATGCTAAAGCAACATTGGCATTCAATGTAACAATATCAACACTTTATAAACAATGCCTTAACCAATCATTCAATTGCTTTAAGAGTAGAACGAAAGTTGCACAAAGGTGTTTATAGCACAAGAAGGTGATGGCAGCAATAGGGTTAGGGGTTTGTTCAAAGTATTGGAAGTTTGTTTGTGATCAAGTTACTCAGTGCAAGAGGTCTTAGACCAGTGCGCTACTAGGGAAAATGGAGTCAAAAGAGGACACAAAAGCTAAAGGACTAAGTGATAAAGATGAAACTAAAGACAAGAGGGTTAAATGTTGTTAGAATTAGGGCAGTAAAGCAGAACAAAAGTGTCTTTTAATTTTCAGTGAGAATAACAACTAGATCTTATATCCAGAAAAACAAGTCTACACTACTTGAACAAAGAAAACAAACATGTGTGCTCAGATCTAAGATAGTTTAGTTATTTAGTTAAAGAGCAGATCTAGAATAATGATTAGTTCTGATCTATAATGATGGAATAAATCTTATACAGATCTACAGATCTAAACTCAAAGGAAACACAATCTGATCATGAGCAGCAAACCAAACTTCAGAAACAAGGAGTGAGAACTAAACTCAATATACAGTCCAGATCTGATAACATTCAATGTTGATACATAAATCTAGATAGATCAAAACAAAAACTCAAAGCAAAATCCAGATCTGATAATGATAAACTGAATAGATAACTTACCTTGCCCTGAAGTCTTACCTCTGAAGATGTCATAGCCACACACTAGAGATGCAATACCATTTGTAATTATGCTCAGACAAAGTCCAACTCATAGATCCACCATATAGGTTGGATCTCTTGCCAAAAGAAGAATAGACTTTCTTGCCACCAAGAAGATAGGGCCACAAGGATACAATT